>JAKTXH010000057.1:0-65697 GCA_030561405.1 Suhomyces atakaporum
TCAGAGACATGAGACAAACTGTCGCTGTCGGTGTTATCAAGTCTGTTGAAAAGTCTGACAAGGCTGGTAAGGTCACCAAGGCTGCTCAAAAGGCTGGTAAGAAATAAGCAGATCGTTAATTATAGTGACTATGAAGCCTTTACAGCTTCCTTATAGTATGTAATTACTTTTGCCTATTATTGTACGTAATAATATATTAATGTCGTTGGATAATTGTAGATACACTATGACTATTAATGCTGAGTTATATACTTTCAGTAGTTACAAGATATTTTATTTGATTTGATGTTAATTCTGATATTATACTTGAACTGCTTGAAAGCCCTTTCCACTAACAATTCCCATAAAATCACCAGCTGGTTCTCTCCAACTTACATTATTGATTTCCAAATCTTCTTCATAAGCCAATACTGGAGTATCAATTACCACACTGGTTTCATTGGATGATTTTGATTGTTGAAGGTTATTCACATCCCATACTAATGCTTGACAATCATCTCCCCCTGTTAATAAGTAATTTGAACTAGGATGCCAGCTAATCAGATTAATTGCAGCATGGTTAATACCACCAAGAGATCCATCCAATGTAGCAACAGGTAAACCAGGCATTCTCATATCTATGATAATGACTTGATTTGAATTGATTCCGACGGTAGCTAAATGATGTTGATCGATATTTGAAGTACTTAATTTCAAAAGCGCTTTAGCGTTCATTGCACTTGTAGAAACAGATGCTCCTGGCCCTGAGATAGAAGAAGGTGTTGGGGCTAAGGGCAAACTTGGTTCGTATATGATAGTTGAATGTTCAAGAGATCTTAAATCAAACACTCTCATGGAACCATCATTACCAACAGATGCAAAGATATTAGATGAGTTTTGGATGAACTTGACATCAAATACTTCCGAGTCATGAGCAATTAATTGAGTCATCACAGTGGCAGTATCCACCGTAGTATCGTCGGTTTTTAATATATTATGTGAGCGTTGTAAATCCCAGACGGTACAAGTAGTATCCACTGAAGACGTGATAATTATATTAGGATCAGTTTTATTCCAATCAAATGATGTGACGGGTGGAAATGTGTTAATATCTTCAGATTTAGTTATTGAAGGATTATTATTACTGTTACTGGAGGTTGTTGTAGAATTGTTACCACTGGTATTATTGGCCAAAATATGAGTTTGAATCAATTTAGGATCTCCTTGATCATAGGAATCATATGCAAGCTTGTATAGCCGAAGGACTTCCAGAGATGCTGCCACGCGTTGTTCGCCGCTAGATCTTAACGATGGGTCCCATTGGAGATTAGTAATTGGATAATCTACAGTGACCTCGGCCACATTTTGAAAATCAAACCCCTCAACAATTGCATCGTCATAGTATTGTTGAGAATTTCCTTGGTATTTGTGGTACTGAGAGTTTGTTGGTGAAGCATTATCAATGCTTATTTCATCTTGTATTATAGGGTCATTCCCATTACCACGAGTATTTTCATTGCCATACCGTGATCCATGTAAGATATGAAGCTTGTTGTTGAATCCTTCCTTGTAAGTACTTAATGCCACACATTCTCTATCTTCAGATGCCATATACGACCAATCAGAACAATAAAGTGGAAGTTGTGAAAAGTAGTATGAATGTCTATCAATCGGACCTTGTGGCGACGCGGAAGTGCTGCTTCCCTGAAGTGGTGATGACGACGTTCCCGATAAAGGTGGTATAAGTGGATGATAGCTGATTCCTGAATTTGACCCCCCAGAAACAGGTGCACCTGGAGGATTTGGTGTTGGACCATTATTGGTGGCGTGTGTATAGATTTGATTTCTTTGGTTAGTGTACGGCGATATTCCACCTCCGCTAGATCCTAACCCACTATAACTGGTTGAAGGATAGGTTGGGGTACTGTTTCCAATTTTCTTTTTATTGTACCAGTCCATTTAACAATGATGAAATTTAAGGATTTGGAGTTATGAATGGTTGATGATTAAATCGTGGTAAGTGTGTTAAGGACAGTATGGTGATTTACAAAGTGGTTGGCTTGTTAATATTTCATAACCTCTTCCTTTTGGTGTCGTTGCTATAGGTGGTGGACCACTAAATGTGTTGAGTAGTGCGCGCACTCAGGCGTATAGACAAAATTCAGGTTGAGGGATTAAGGCTGAAATTTCCCATAACAACTTTTTATAAACTTAACGAATTTCCAGTTTGATTTTATTTATCTGATTTTTTATATTGATTAAATTAAAATTATATCGATTTGAATTAATTACATGGTGCAAATCTATAATCTATTTTCTAATATACAAGAATTAAATTTTATGCGACTCAAGATTGAGCCTCCACTACATCCTCAACTGAAGGACAAGTACAAATCAAGTTTAAATCACCATAAGTATCATCCAAACGAGCAACTGAAGGCCAGCATTTGGCAGTCTTTAAGTATGGTAATGGATAAGCGGCTTGTTCTCTGGTATATCCTCTAGCTTCCCATTCTTGTTGTGAAGTTGAAACAATATCTTCCAAAGAGTGAGGAGCGTTTTTCAAAACTAAACCTAAGGGTTCATTATTAGCAAAGGCTTCAATCTCCTTTCTAATTGAAAGTAAAGCATCAACAAAACGATCCAATTCAGCCAAATTCTCTGATTCGGTAGGTTCAATCATTAATGTACCTACCACTGGGAAAGACATGGTTGGAGCATGGAATCCATAATCTTGAAGTCTTTTAGCAACATCAATAGCTTCAATACCAATGGCTTTGAATTCTCTTAAATCCAAAATGAATTCGTGTGCACAGTGCTTCAATCCTTCGTTGGTGGAAGCATGAGAATCAACGAATAAAATCTTGTAATCATCCTTAATTCTAGTTAAAATATAATTAGCATTCAACATGGCAATAGTAGAAACATATGGTAAAGCTTGTGCTCCCAACATCTTAATATATGAATAAGATACTGGAATCACGGATGCTGATCCATATGGTGCAGAGTTAACAGATTCAATAGATTCTTTGGTAGAATGTGGAGTTTGAACAAAGTGATGCGATGGTAAGAATGGTTTCAAGTGCTCCTTGACACAAACCGGAGCTTGACCTGGACCACCACCACCATGACTCAAAGCAAAAGTCTTGTGAATGTTCAAGTGACACACATCGGCTCCCAAATCACCTGGAGAAGTTAAACCTACTTGAGCATTCATGTTGGCACCATCCAAGTAAACCAAACCACCATTCTCGTGAACAATTTCAATAGCTTCTTTGATACCTGGTTCAAACAATCCATAGGTGGATGGATAAGTAATCATAATGGAACAAAGGTTGTCTGCATGCTTTTGAGCTTTTTCTTTCAAATCTTGTAAATCAATGGATCCGTTATCCAAACATTTAACTGGAACAACCTTTAAACCACACATAGCAGCAGAAGCTGGGTTGGTACCATGAGCACTAACTGGAATAAGACAAATGTTTCTCTTTTCATAATCACCTCTAGACTTATGATATTGTCTAATTAATGATAAACCAGTGTATTCACCTTGAGCACCAGAATTAGGCATAGAAGTAGTTGCATCGAAACCAGTAATGTCATTCAAATCTTTTTCAAATTCATCGACTAATTCCTTGTAACCTTGAGCTTGATCAATTGGAGCAAATGGATGGATAGAGTTAAAACCAGGAATTGACAATGTTTGCATTTCAACAGTAGCGTTCAACTTCATGGTACAAGAACCTAAAGGAATCATGGAGTTAGCCAACGATAAATCTTTGCTTTGAAGTAAGTGCAAGTATCTCAACATTGAGGTCTCAGAGTGGTGAGTGTTGAACACTTCATTTGGTAAGATCTCGTCGGTTCTCAAGAATTCGTGTGGAAGAGATGGTAACTCTTGGATCTGACTGGTATCTAATCTACCATGAGTGAAAACTTGAATTAAAGAATCCAAATCTTGTTCAGTAACAGTTTCGTCCAAAGTGACAGAAACAGTTTGGTCATCGACTTTAAACAAGTTGATGTTGTGTTCGTGTAAAGCAGCACCTAAAATCTCATCAGCAGAAACTCCATTCAATTTAACAGTTAATGTATCAAACCATTTGGTATTAACGAGTTCGTGCTTAGCGGCAACTTGAGTAGCTAAAATGGTGGTGAAACCGAATACTCTTCTAGCAATACTCTTTAATCCTTCAGGACCATGATAAACTGCATACATAGCAGCGATATTGGCCAATAAAGCTTGAGCAGTACAAATGTTAGAGGTAGCCTTTTCACGCTTGATATGTTGTTCTCTAGTTTGCAAGGCCAATCTTAAAGCTGGCTTACCCAATCTATCCTTGGAAACACCCACAATTCTACCTGGAATCTTTCTGGAATATTTCAAACTGGTTGCGAAAAATGCGGCATGAGGACCACCGTAACCAAATGGGACACCGAATCTTTGCGAGGTACCAAGAGCAATATCAGCTCCAAATTCAGCAGGAGACTTGAGTAAAGTCAAAGCTAATAAATCGGTAGCCATGGCAAATAAACCCTTGTTAGCATGAAGAATTTCACCGATCTTGGTATAATCATGAACATCACCATCAGTGCCTGGATATTGAACAAGTGCACCAAAAACTTCTTTGGCAATGGATTCCAATTGTGCCACACCTTCTTCAGTAGAAAGAGGAATTTCAACAATTTCAATGTTGATATTGGAAGCTCTAGATTTAAGCACACTCAAAGTTTGTGGGTGAATGTTTGTGTCTACCACATACTTTGATCTCTTACCCTTCAAGTTATGGTAAGATAAAGACATGGCTTCCCCAGCAGCAGTACCTTCATCCAATAAAGACGCGTTTGCCATAGCCAAACCAGTCAAAGAGGTAATCATGGTTTGATAGTTTAACAACGATTCCAATCTACCTTGAGAGATTTCTGGCTGGTATGGAGTATAAGAAGTATACCATTCAGGGCTTTCTAACAAGTTTCTTTGAATCACTGGAGGAAGGATAGTACCAGCATAACCTTTTCCAATGAATGATTTGACGATTTTGTTTTTACCAGCAAGTTCATGAAGATGTTCAAGCATTTCCGATTCGGTGAAACCCTGTTCTGGTTGAATCTTTAATTTTCTCTTGAAGAGAATATGTTCGGGAATAGCTTTAGCTAAGAATTCATCAAGATCAGAATATCCAAGGGTGTTTAACATGACTTTAACATCTTCAGGAGTAGATCCAATGTGTCTTCTGGCAAAAGTATCCAATTTAGCGAAACCAACTTTTTCAGCACTTGGATTGTATACTTTTTGATAGTAATCAGAGGTAGTATTGGCTTTAGGGCCAACGGAACTAGCTTCGGTAGCTAAAAATCTGAGGGTCGAAGGTTTGGGGGTTGCCACCACCAACCTGTGCACACGGGCAGATCTAAGGGCTGCTCTAAACATGAAGATAGGAAACCGATTTAGCGATAAAGAGATCAAATCTACAGTGCCGAAATATGTTGGCTTATATATGATAGTATGGTGGAAATGGCCGAGTCAAACCGAGTCTGCGATGCACTGATTAGCCATCCAGAGTGCGGCACGTGCTGACTCCGTTGATCAACCCCAGTGCGGGTAACCGATGCCGTATGAGTTGACTCGGAGTGACTCGGGTGGGTGGACTGAACTAACAGGAAGTGTCAAGCGAGATGATCCAACAACCGATGACCAGACCAACGGCTTCATTAACGGGTTAAATATCACTTAGGTAACGAAAGTTGCTGTTGGAAAATCACATGCGCTTGGTGTGGTTAGAATCTTGTGATGGTCGCGGAGATACCGGGGTAGCCCCAGATGATAATGAACTGGCGATTTACGAGGCGAGTTTTCAGCCGTAATAGTAGTGTGAGTGAATCGAGTAATTAAGAAAGGCTTTTTTGAAGAAGACTGCATGAGTAAATCACGGTAGGGCGTGTTTAACCCGAGAGGTATTTACTCTAAGACCTATTTACTTCAAGAGGGTATTAATATTTCAATGTTTATAGTTGTTTTAGTTTTATGGACTTATTTTAATTGGTTTAGTACAATAAGTTGAATTATTTTTGTTAGTTTTATGTGTTGAGATAAAGTATTTTTTATAAAGACTGTTCTTTTTTACGTTTATCTAGTTTATTTTGTTTGAATGCAATTTTTTAGTGATTTGACATAATTTCTGTAATATCCCAGAGGATTCAAAATGTCAAAAAACAGAATGAAAATAATTATGATTATATGCTATGTTGATGGAGATCAACTTACTTGGTGTCTGCTATTATCTTTGCGACTTGATTGATTTCCTCTGGCAGAGTGCCACAACAACCACCGATGACTCTCACGTTGGGATACTTACACCATTTCTGAACCAATTGAGCCCATCTTTCACCTTTCTTTTTGCTGTGGTACTCGCCAAGAGTATCGTCATATTCAAAGCCCAAATTAGGATATAAGATCAAAGGCACCGAGATCAAGTCAGTGATAGTATTAAGAATAGTTTCAATGATTTCACAGTCGATACAATTAAGCCCTATACCAACAAATTTCTGCCTCACTTGGGGGTTTTTCGCAAGGAATTGGTCCAAATATCTTATCACCTCAGCGATATCTGTACCATCGACCAACTTGGTGCTGGCAAAATTGAAACTGGTATAAAACTCCTTGTCCAACTCGGCCTGTGACATCACCTGTAAAATCGCCTGGAATTCTCGAAAATTGGGGATGGTCTCAAATCCTATCGCAGCCACTCGCTCATCGCTCACAAGGTATTGTGCTAGTGGTTGATGGTACTTGACCAATTCCTCCAATTCCACCTCACCGTAGTTCCCCGTATACTCAGACCCATCAGCGAGAAACGTGGCATATGGTCCTATAGATCCAAATACGTATACCTCTTTATTCTGGCCTGCTTCGTGCGCTGCATCCACTGCCAGTTTCCAGAGTGCCACTATCTGCTGGTCGTCTAGTTGAGTATGCTTCTTCAAACTAGCTCGGGAAATTTGGTACGTAGCCGTAATTACAACATTAGCCCCTGCCTCTACATACTGTCGATGTATGGTAGAAACCAATTGGGGCAGATGAAGCAACACCATTCCTGACCATAACCTCGAAGACTTGGGCTGAATGGGCGAGTCTCGAGGAACAATAGCCTCTAGCTGTGTACCCAACGCTCCATCCAATACTAAACGTTTATGAGCAAGAACTTCTTTTAATGACATCTTGTTGGATACTGGTTGTATGAAATTTATCGCGAAAAACTAATCACAACCTACCAGCATGGACCACCCAGGAAAGAGATCTAGAGATGAGTTTGAGGGAGACCAGTATGGTCAGCAACCCTATGACGACGAGTCAAAGAGACAACATATCGATCCTGCTCAAGAATTGATCACTAATGTTTGTAAAGATATTAGAAGGTTGGGTGAAAATCCAAACATTGCCAATCAAGTCGATGATGTTTCATATATCTCCAACCCTATTGTGGCAGAGTTTGAGAAGATCGATAAGCTTAGAAACTCCATTCTTAGCACCGTTTATGCCGTGGTCATCGAACAACCTCAAAAGATTAATGCTTTAGCAAATTTGATACTTATCTGTAACGCAAAGAATTTTGTTGTTGCCAAGTATGTGATTGAATATTTGCATGCAAAGGCCCAAAGTTTATTAGATACAATTGGTGTCGAGTCTGAAGAAGTTGCAAAACCAAAATTTCAAGAAGAGGATGCTGGTGTATTCAACAACATTAAGTCAATTTTAAAGCTTTTTGCTGCTTTGTCCCCTATCATTGAAGATTTCTCAGTGGTTAACTTGTTCAAGCAATTCTTGTCATTGGCAGTAGACCTTCAAAAACAATCTGCTGAATCCAGAAATGGATTGGCTGAAGGGATCTACTATAATACTTTAATCTCCATTCCTTATTTGTTTAGTAATATCAAACCTTCCTCTTCTCCTGAATTGGTGGAAAAGGTCAATCAATTGGTGGATTTGGCAAAGAATTTTAAAATCGTGGAAACTTCTCATGTGTTGTTACAACCATTCGATTCAAAATCTAACAATTATGAGTTACCTTATGAGCCAAAGAAAATTATAGATTTGATTCTTCCTGCTATACTTTCTTTACAAGGTGAAGATAAATCATGGAATGAGTTACTTAACAAGAATTCAGAATCTAAATTGTTCCTCAATTTTGAAGAATACACTGGTCCTATTATTGAGGAGGCACTCAAATTCAACTCAATTTCAAGCGAATTGGTCAAACATCAATTACCTCAACTCTCTTTACCAGACGTTACAAAGTTGGCTTCCTATATTCCAACAGGTTCAATTGATAATTTATGGTATACCAATCCAAGAGTATTGTTCCAAGTATACAACTCCACTGAATATGAGACTGTTCCTCAAATCGACACATATATTGGGTTGTTTTTCAAAGATTTATCGTTTGATATTTTGACTAATTTGTCATTCAATAAGAACGAAGCATCCATTCAATTGTCAATTTTGGACTTATATTTCCAAAAGGACTTATTTGCACCACCAGGATCTTCTATTGATCAATTAAAAGCAATTCATGCTGACAATGAATCTGGTGTTAACGATCCTAAATTGTCCACTTGGAAAGTTGAGGATATCGCGGTTGAAAGTATCTTGACTATGATTTTCCAGTTGCCAACTACATTACATCATGAGATTTATTACTATACTGTGTTGATTGCTTGTTGTCGTGAAAGTCCCGAGTCTATTGCTCCAGTTTTTGGTAGAGCAATTAGATATTTCTATAACAATTTAGAGACTTTGGACTACGAATTAAAAATTAGATTTTTGGATTGGATGACTACCCAAATTTCCAATTTTGAATTTAGTTGGAAATGGGATGAATGGGTTGAAGATTCTCAAAAGTTCAAAAACTTAAGGTATCATCCAAAAAGAAGTTTTATTAAGAATTTAATCGCCAAAGAGATCAGATTATCTAACAAAAATAGAATCAAAGAAAGTTTTGTGACCTTGAACCCAGAAACTTCCGAAGTTGTATCATTAGACGAATTCCATCAATATCTTAATATCTCTTTGTTTGATAATGACACCAAGTACATTCTTGATTATGATACAGCATTATATGGGGATGATTCCAAGGTGAAAGAATTATTAGGAAAATTATATTTTGAAAAGAAAAACATTTTGGCGGAAAAGTCAATTGTGGGAGCTCAAGAAGAAATCTTTTATAATTATTCAAATCCAGAATTGCCCTTACATGAGATCTCCAGTAAAGTATACGATTTTGTCAGTGCTCATTGGAAAACCAATACTGAATTCAACGATTTGTACAAAGAGATCTTAGCTGAAATTCAAACAGTTGAGAACATCAATGCAGAAAGATTCATCATCAACTTATTCTTTCAAACCTATGCTTACATTGGATCCAGATCTATTTATTCTGTGGTGAGTGTATTGTCAAGAGACATTAACAAATTGAAATTTTTGAGTGGTACTGAGATTACTTATGGTAGAGACGAAACTGAATTTGAAGCATTAGAGTTAACTCCTGAACAAATTGAAAGTCGTCAAGTATGGATTATCGAATCAATCTTCAGAATTTGGTCTCATCAACCTCAAGTTGTGTTTTTGATTTTGGAATACTTGATTGAATTTAACATTTCGAAGCCAGAATATTTAATTCCAAAGACGCTTGCTCTCTCCACCAACTTGCTCATTGAAAATGTCTCTTGTATGGAATCGATCAATAGAATCTTGAACAATTCTCATAGTTCGAATTTGGAGGAATTCAAAAAGTTGTTTCTTCTTGTTATTGAGTCCATCGTCAAGAACTTGAATCTGATTTCACAAGAGTTGGATGCACCAAATTCCGAATCTATCACCATCGTCAAGGAATTTGATGAAGAAGACTTGGACTTACAAAAGAAAATTAACAACCAATGGTTATACTACGAGTATAAAGGATTGTTGAAGTCGTATATCAGAAAGTATACCAAAAAAGATGCCGAATATTTTGAAGATGTCAAGGAGGCCGTGAAGCTCATTGAAAATGAAGTTGTGCTGGCAGATGTGTTGAGTTGGTTAAGCTAATATTGTTGGTAGAACTGATCATTGTTGGTTAAGCTAATTATTATTGGATAAACTGATTATTATTGGATAAACTGATTATTGTTGGTTAAACCAATTTTTGTATGTATAGTAAATATAGGATAATAAACTCTGATAAAAGTTGACTTGTCTCCCGTGTAATATTTGTTCATAGACTGATGTCATCATTATACCTTACCGAAGTGTCTGAAATATCACGTGTTAGGAGAGATAACCTGATTAAACATCTTTCCACCTTCATCCATGTCAGATCATTTTGGAGACCAATCCTTAGCCATTGAAACCACCGACTTCACCTACAAGTTCTCGGGCACCAACAAAATCGGATTGGAAAACATCAACCTCGCACTCAAATGGGGAACCTTCAATCTTGTTGTAGGTCCTAATGGAGCAGGGAAGTCCACATTGTTAAAGATTTTGGCAGGAAAGACTTTGATTAAGGCAGGAAGTGTAAGATTGGGTGGGTTTGATCCATTTGGAGACAACAGAACCAAGAGCAAACACCACAATTCCGATATCAACCAATACATAACGTATTTGGGAACAGAATGGGCTACCAATTCCATGGTTAAACGTGATATTTCTGTCAAGGTGATGTTATCATCGATTGGAGCGGATGCTTATCCGGAGAGAAGTGATCGTCTTATAGATATTCTTGATTTTGATCCTGAATGGTCTATGTTGAATTTATCTGATGGAGAACGTAGAAGAGTACAAATTGCCATGGGATTGGTAAGGCCATGGAGACTTTTATTATTGGATGAAGTGACAATCGATTTGGATGTGATTGTCAGACTGAAATTATTGAATTATTTGAAGGAAGAATGTGTTCAAAGAAATTGTACTGTGGTATATGCTACACATATTTTTGATGGTATAGACAAATCTTGCTATGATCGAATCATTCATTTGAGCGAGGGAGCAATTAAGGATAATATTGAAAGCAAAGATATTTTGTTTGATGAAGAATTAACTGAAAAGGTGAAATTAGGTACACCAGTTCGAATTGCTCCAGCTCAATCACTACATCCATTAGCCATCAAATGGTTGACCGAGGATTTGAGTCTTAGAGGTACCAGAAGAGACGAGAAGGAAAAAATGGCAAAGAGACATTCTGCTTGGGAGCAAAAGGGTCCTAATGATAACAAGTTTCTCGATGGAGATGACGAGAAGTTGAAACAATACTTTAAGTCTACAAGAAGTCATAAATGATATTAATATAGTACATATGCTAGGTAAATGCAGGATGACAAGTCACCATTGTAAACTTGGAATTAAACAGTTTAATTAATTGAATTAGACTCGAAGAGATTGTAGCCACAGGCAGTTTTTGAGTATTGTTAACTGGTACCAATAGAATGGTGATGCAAAGTATGAGACCTTGGATTAATGCAAATAGGCGGCCTGGTCTAGCCACCACGGATCGGTTCTGTTCTGGTTCTCTATTCTATTTCATTGTTCAGAAGTAGATTCATTTTCGAACTTCCGCTCCAACTCCAAGAATCGAATCACCTCCTTACTCCGGGCCAATTCTTGACGCAATAACCACATTTGGTATTTGGACTCCAACATATCGGAGCCATCGCCAGGAGAAATGAAGTTACGCTTCGTAGTAGATGCCAATTTTCTTCTGACTCGGTTGGGCTGTTGTAATGAAGGTGTTAATGGTGTAGAAGGGCCTCTCTTCGCGGGTCTTTCTTTGGATTTGCCATAAGGTACGAGTTCATTCTCTTTATTGTCATTCCTGGTGGGTGATACTGAACGAAGGGTGCTCATTGGGACAATCTCCATGTTTATATTCTGCAATCACTTTTGATTATATGGTAAACAAAAACACTAGTATGGCATGGCGCGCGCTACGTAACACACACGACTTGGCAACGAAGTTTCTACCAGTTTAGACCCTTCATCCGAAAACAACGATCAGTGTAAATCACTTATTATTTTAAATGACATGAATTGAACCGATAATTCCTCCATGAATCAAGCAGATCTCCAAGGTGAAATTTGTTATGATTTTCTTAAAAAATTCCTTTTATCTCCGATCATAACCCGAGCATAACCGTCATGATCGATTAACATTCGATTGTCAATATTGGTCACTATAGTAAAAATTACCGTCGTAATAAAAAGTTACAGGTTCGGAAGCTCGGCAAGTTTTTGAAACAACCTTCCATATTCCCCTATTAAGCATGGCATATTTCGCGTAGTAAGGATGAACGTGTCCGTGACCAAATTCTAAGCCGAGCATATCTCTCATGATAGTCCCCTACTTAAACAAGTTTATATAAGTTTGAATTATAGGGGTTTATCTTTTAACAGATTGGAAAATATCCATCATTTTTCTTTAGTGTCATAACTCATCGATCCATCACAATAATCCAAGAACTCTTTTCATCACCTTTCGATCCTCCACCATCTGATTCATGTTAAAATTCAAAAATAAATTCAAGTTTGGATCATCTACCACAACGGGGGAGAAATCCACTTCTCCCGAGTTATCGACGGTATCCTCATCCCCCAGAAACTCTGTGGATTCCAGAAGAACCATTTCCACAAATAACTTATCCGATAACTTGCTGAAGCTTTCTATCAATGGGAATAATCAACCTCAATCAACCGAGCAACCATCTTCTTCATCATCTTCAACCACTTCAGCATCTCCTAAAAAATCAGATTACGAACATACGGCCCCAGCTCAAAAGATTCCTTTGGTGTCAAATCATGGACCTCTGTCAACCACAGGTCTCACTCCTGAAATTGAACAACCAAATACCATCGCCAATCATAATCCGGGGTTATTAACCGTCAAGATATACAACTCGGCCAAGATTCAATTGCCAATTCAAATTGACAATAACAAACAAATACTACACGCGTTGGCAGTCAATTCCAGTAATGAATCTACCACTCAGCAACTATTAAAAAACTTGAGTGCTTTGGAATCTAATGAAGAAAAATCTCATGATGAATCATCATCTGCATCTACAGATCAATATTTGCCTGGCAAAATTGCCACCAACTTCTTACCTTCCATTATCACAATACCTAATGCTGAAAATTTGGTAAAATCTCTTCTTTACTTGACAATTGAATTTGATAATAACGTCCTTGTCATCGAGCCTCAAAAGGGTACCGTCAACCAATCAACTTGGAATCAAGTTGTATCTTTTGATGTCACCAAAAAATCAAATACAAATCAAACGATAGGGTCTAATTTTTTGATTTTGAATCTTTTTATTAGATTGCCAAGCATGTTGATCCCAGACTCAGAAAAGAACTCCAAAAAACATTTATTCACTAACAATACATCTCCAAATGCAAGCCCTAACAACATTGGGGATTTATTAATTGGTACTATCAAATTACCTTTGAGTTTGAAATACCACGTCAAACCAATCAGATTGATGAATCACGAATACCTCAAGTTTACCAATTATAACCTTTCCAATGATGCCATATCCAAAGAATTGGGTGAAATAATGTTAACCATTGAATTTAAGCCAATCAGTAAGGCTCCACTTTCCATTGATGATTTCGATTTATTGAAAGTTATTGGAAAAGGTTCTTTTGGTAAAGTGATGCAAGTGGTTAAAAAGGATACCAAACAAATTTATGCTTTGAAAACTTTGCGTAAACAGCATGTTGTCTCGAGAAATGAAGTCACTCATACTTTGGCTGAACGTACAGTATTGGCCAGAATTAACAATCCATTCATTGTTCCATTAAAATTTTCCTTCCAAAGTCCTGAGAAATTATACTTGGTCTTATCATTTATCAATGGAGGTGAACTTTTCTGGCATTTACAAAGAGAAGGTAGATTTTCCATGGATAGATCTAGATTTTATATTGCAGAATTGTTGACTGCTTTGGAAAGTTTACATGAATTGAATGTGATTTACAGAGATTTGAAACCAGAAAATATCTTACTTGATTATCAGGGGCACATTGCCTTATGTGATTTCGGATTGTGTAAGTTGAACATGAGCAGTAATGATAGAACTTCAACTTTCTGTGGAACTCCAGAATATTTGGCTCCAGAATTGATATTGAATCAAGGTTATACTAGAAGTGTTGATTGGTGGACTTTGGGAACTTTATTATTTGAAATGTTAACAGGGTTACCCCCATTTTTCGATCAAGATACCCCTACCATGTATAGAAAGATTTTACAAAATCCGCTTAGATTCCCTTCATTTTTGGAATCCACAGATGCTCAAGATTTATTGATAAAATTATTACAAAAAGATCCTAAACACAGATTAAACGATGCTACAGAAATCAAGAATCATCCATTTTTTAAGGATATTGATTGGAACAAGTTAATTAATAAGAGTTACCTTCCTCCATTCAAACCAAATGTGGAAAGTTTATTGGATACTTCGAACTTCGATTCTGATTTTACCAATGAAAAGCCTCAAGATTCAGTTGTGGATGATTTCTTAAGTGAAAGTGTTCAACAACAATTTGGTGGGTGGACATATAATGGAGACACTGTTTTCAAATGATTTGATTGTTATAAATATTCAAATATGGGGTTAGATTTCAGCTTGGTAAGTTTTAAAGTAAAATATATTTATCATTATGCGCCCAATTGTAACTCATCTATTAGCAGCGTTATTGTAGGTGGCTCCACCTCTTCCAGGGAAACTACTTCCTCCAGTCTTCAGATTAGGATTTTTATGTCCAGGATTCAAGGGAGCACCATGTTTGAACATCTCTGGAGGAACGGGATAGTCTCCATGCTTAATTCTTTCTTGGTCTCTTTGTAAGTACTGTTGATAAGATGGATTCAAATGCTCTGGTGGAGCCAACGTAATATTCACCTTTTGAGGCTTAATCTTGTACACATTTGGATCTTGCATGGGATCATATTGGCCCTGGTTGGGTCCGTTGTTTCCTTGATATTGATTCTGGAATTGGTACTGATTCTGAGCTTGGTACTGATTCTGGAATTGAGATTGCTGCTTGTTGGAATCGTTCCAGTTCTGTGGGGGTTGATTGTGAATTCTCTCACTTTCGTTATATGAAGGAGGCTGGTCACTGGGAGCGTTCCATCCACTCTTTTCAGAGTTTATCTTCTTGTCAGAACTCATGGTAGATAATTTGTCGAGTAATTTGGGTTCCCCAGATTGATATTTGCTACCAAGTCGCACCATGGGTTACCGAGACATCTCCGCGACATGGTTCAAAAAAACTTTTACACCACCACCACCAACCAGTTGAACTTTAGTCAGAATGTTCCAGTCCATATGGGGATCCAATAAGATCATGGCCAGCGTGGCGGCCACCTCTAAGGTATTCATTCGTGGTAAGCAAAAGGCTGCCATGACTCCATCCACCCAAAGAATCGTCAATCAATTATCAGCATTATCTGCCAGCAGAAAACAACCTAAATTATTAAGTTTATGTAATGAAGACTTGATCAAGCATAGAACCATCACAAACGCCTGGAAGTTATACAAGAGAAAGCTTTTCCAAAAGAGAAACGATCAGTTAGAAAAACAATACAACAGCATTCAAAATGCCATGGAAGACTTGAAACAAACCAGTCCCGAATTATTTGAGTTGGCCAACGTTCAAGAAAAAAAGAGATTTCCATTAGAAATGAGAATTCCTACTGATTATCCTGCCAACCAACCTTGGGTGTATAACTATACCCCAAACAAGCAATGATTCCTTAAAAAAAAATGAAAATTTTTTGGATTCATAGTATCCTGTAAATAATGTCACAATAAATGCCATAGATTAGTGTCAATAAGTAGAAGTTATGTTGTACATGGTTAATACGAGAAATTTCATTAAACCAGTTCTATTTTATGGGCTATTATACAATGCTATTTTAGCTCTACTATACATTAATCATCCAAAGCTCTGATCTTTCTTTTTCTGGTTGGTGTGCTAGCACTACTGGAGGCCTCCTTTTCAAACCCTGGCTTGATTGCAGCTCCAGTTCCTGGCTCCACCGAGTCTTCATATTCATCCCAATCGTCTTTATTGGTTCCGTTCTGGCTTTCCGAGCCCAAAGTGTCCCCGTTTATACCAGCAAACGAGATCCCATGCCTTTTCACGAACGTTTTGATATAATTCACCGAACTGAGACTGAATATATGATCTTCTGCTGAGTACTGAAATCGTTTCTTGTTTGAACTGCTACCACCACTGGTTTTGGAAAAACTTTCAAATCCCTTGACGATATTTCCGTATGTGCTTTCGTTGAAATAGTCGGACTCCTTCTCGTAAATCGAATCCTCTAGTTGATTCAACTTTGCTGATATCTCTTGTTTCTTGAGAATTTGTTGTGTGAGCTGGTTCTTGAGTTTGGTGTAGTTGTCGATGCTGGGAAGTTCTGCCAGTCCATTTTTGGCCTTCTCCAGGGATGTGGCTGTTGTCAGCTTGGGTGATCCATTGACGGGCTTCCCATCAGAATCCTTAGTACTCATGGTGTTGTGAAATCGGTGATGTCGTGAAATCTACGTGTGTCGCTGAGATGTCGTCAAATTGCAACAGATTTGAAAAGTTCTCAAAAAATCTTAAAGTAACTAAAAAGACAATCGATTAAAAAGTGGCAATTAGAAAAACTAATCCTTTTTTAAGACTGGTAAATTGCACTAGATAAGTTATTATCTGTTTTAAGTTTTTATTTTTATTTATTCCTTGTTTAGATCGTTATTAAAGGTGATAGTATTGAAATTGATCTAAATTCTTCTATTTATTTGTATTTAACTTTGAAACTCAAGGTATGCGTGAATATGGGGGTTATTAGATTATTAGGAATGATATCTATGTACAGAATAATCTACAAGCCTTCAAAGTAGACACTCCAGTGTATTTTGCTGCTAATGCTAATTGCATATTGAATATTTTATAAATCCCTATTTTAACAAATCTTCATAAATTACCTCATCAAACTATAGGTGTTATACCTATATCATTAAACATATAATTAGGATTAATACAATACAATCCATTCTGGAACAAAGTTCCTTTAGTAAATATAATCTTTATAAACAAAGTGAAAAAAGTCTTAATACGAATTTAGCATTTACTGAAGAATTTAATTGCTTTAAAATAGCTGTCTATATAGTTGAATTACTAGGTTATTTTTCAATTATTGACAGGTATCTTTGCAAATTATATATCTTATCAGGTGCTCTACAAGAAAATATATCAGCCGATACGGTGGTAAGCAGTTACTAGCTGTGATGAGTATGGTTGGCATGGATTCACTACAAATTTCGCCCATTTTCAGAGGGGTGCTAACCGGCAAGAAATGACCTGGAATTTATTCGTTAGGTGGTATTATGTTTAAACATAGAGTACGTGAGCACTTCGAGCTTTTAAGGTTTCTTATGTCAGAAATTTCAAAACCTTTGCCTTGTTTAAAGTCTCTGACGATCTTACTGAAATGATCTTCATTTGAACACGAAATGATCAAATTTTAATTCATCACAAACTAGAAATCAAAAACACACCATGAGATGGCACTCAGATCGTTCTGGTTGCACCGTGAGGCAATTGCATGGATGGCCAGGAGATTCCAGGCAGCTATGGTTATGAGGCAGACAGCTCGGTTGTGTGGACAAACAACGAATGGCACGCCTTCCACTGATTGGTATGACTTATTGATACCTTTATCGGAGGGGTTCTACACCGTGCTATCCTATTCAGTGGGAATCATTGTTTTCGTTGTCACCAGTGGTTACACCTTTGCGACGCACTGGATCACCACTAGCGCACTGCACCACTAGCGCAGTAAGGCCAAGCGCAGTATGGCCTAGCGCAGTAAGGCCTAGCGCAGTAGGGCCTAGCGCAGTAGGGCAGCGCAGTAGCCTAGCGAGTGAGTTCTTCACTGCTTGACAACACCACTACATTTGGTTGGCAATTGACTTCTCTGTGACACTCTCCCCAAACACCACCACTTTTCATGAGTCATGTCTCCTGTTATGACCCTTCTGGTAGGTTCTTTTGATCGGTTTCGCATCCACAGCCTTCTGTCGCACTACCCCGGAGCCCTCCCAGCCGAGGTAACCCGGACCAAGTCCGAGACCGAAATCAACCACCGTGCTGCCCGGGCGCATTAAAGGAAGTAACGATTGCTGTGAAAGTCGCGGTCTTTCAAGCTCAGTCAAACGGTGACTAACAACCCGCAAATTTTGCTAGCACTGGTGGTTAAAATTGACTCTTTATTTCATCAATTGCTTGAGCTTAACCACCAGTTGGTTGACTCATAAGACGTGTCATCGGAGTCAGCTGACTGGGAGCATGCGCGCTTTTGTGTCGGGTTGACGGGAGTGAGTGGTCCACAGGACCACAATTTTTTCTATAAAAGCGGCCAGATTCCCAATTTCACTCAGTATAATTAATCAAATTAATAATGGCTGTCACTAAAGTTTTTGCTCGTTCCGTCTACGATTCTCGTGGTAACCCAACTGTCGAAGTTGATCTTCACACCGAAAAGGGTTTGTTCAGAGCCATTGTCCCATCTGGTGCTTCTACTGGTATTCATGAAGCTTTGGAATTAAGAGATGGTGACAAGTCCAAGTGGTTAGGTAAGGGTGTTACCAAGGCCATTGCCAATGTTAACGACATCATTGCCCCAGCTTTGATTAAGGCCAACATTGACATCACCAACCAAGAAAAGATTGATGAATTCCTCAACTCTCTTGATGGTACTCCAAACAAGTCCAAGTTAGGTGCTAACGCTATTCTTGGTGTTTCTTTGGCTGCTGCCAAGGCTGGTGCCGCTGAAAAGAATGTCCCATTGTACAAGCACTTGGCTGACATTTCTGGTTCTAAACAAGACAAATTTGTTTTGCCAGTTCCTTTCCAAAACGTCTTGAACGGTGGTTCTCATGCTGGTGGTTCTTTGGCTTTCCAAGAATTCATGATTGTCCCAACTCAAGCCCCAACCTTCTCTGAAGCTTTGAGAATTGGTAGTGAAGTTTACCACAACTTGAAGTCTTTAGCTAAGAAGCAATACGGTCCTTCTGCCGGTAACGTCGGTGATGAAGGTGGTGTTGCTCCAGCTATTTCCACCCCAAGAGAAGCTTTGAACTTGATCACCGATGCTATTGCTCAAGCTGGTTACACCGGTCAAGTTGGTATTGCTTTGGATGTTGCTTCCTCCGAATTCTTCAAGGATGGTAAGTACGACTTGGATTTCAAGAACCCAGACTCTGACGCTTCTAAGTGGTTGTCTGGTGAACAATTAGCTGATTTATACGAAGAATTGATCAACGAATACCCAATTGTTTCTATCGAAGATCCTTTCGGTGAAGATGACTGGGATGCTTGGGTTCACTTCTTCTCCAAGGTTGGTGACAAGATCCAAATCGTTGGTGATGACTTGACTGTTACCAACCCATTGAGAATCAAGACCGCCATTGAAAAGAAGGCTGCCAACGCTTTGTTGTTGAAGGTTAACCAAATCGGTTCTTTGACTGAATCCATCAAGGCTGCCAACGACTCTTACGCTGCTGGTTGGGGTGTTATGGTTTCCCACAGATCCGGTGAAACCGAAGACACCACCATTGCTGACTTGGCTGTCGGTTTGAGAGCTGGTCAAATCAAGACTGGTGCTCCAGCTAGATCTGAAAGATTGGCTAAGTTGAACCAAATCTTGAGAATTGAAGAAGAATTGGGTGACAAGGCTGTCTACGCTGGTAAGGACTTCAGAATTGCCTCTACTATTTAATTTCATTAATTGAATAAATTAAACGTTTTATGATATCAATTGTAAAAATATTTACCTCTATATCTTATCAAATGCTTCATTTAACCGTGTTACAACTATACTCACTTCTTTAAAAGTATTGTATAAAGGTACTGGTGCAAGTCTAATAACATCAGGTCTTCTTTCATCAGCAATTATTCCATGATCGTGTAAATATTCATTAACTCTTTCCATAATGTTGAGCTTTTTATCATCGTAGTGAGGTTGAAATAAAATTGATAATTGACATCCTCTTTCTTCAGGGTTTAATGGGGTTAAAATTTTGAATCCAACATCAGTACTGTTACTATCCTGAGGAATATAATATTTTGATTGAGTTAATAAATCTTGTAAATATTGAGTCAATTGAATACTTTTTTTACGAAGGGTTTCAATTCCTCCGACCTCATGAATTAATTCTAGTGAACTTCTAACTGAGACCACATCAATAACGGAAGGATTTGATTGTCTGTAAGATAAAGCTGAATTTATAGGATCAAACAGTTCCAACATCTTAAACCTTTCTTGACCGTTATTACCCCACCATCCTGCTAATCTTGGTGTAAAATTACCTTTAGTAAGATCTTTAGTATAATTCTCATGAACAAAAATTCCGGCGATAGTACCTGGACCTGAATTTAAGTATTTGTAGGAGCACCAAGCAGCAAAATCGACATTCCAATCATGTAATTTCAAAGGAACATTTCCTACTGCATGAGCCAAATCCCAACCAACAACGATCCCCTTACTTTTAGCGTAATTTGTAATTTCTTCAATTTTGAAGAGCTGTCCAGTATAATATTGAATACCAGGGAAACATACCACTGCCAATTCTTGGGAGTTTTCATCGATCGCCTTTAAAATATCACTGGTTTCAAGATATGTATGACCCGGTTTGACTTCCAACTGAATCAAATGGGACTCGTCATAACCGTAAAGCTTCACCAAGTTCAAAAACGCATAGTAATCAGAAGGAAATGCCTGTTTTTCAAACAAGATCTTTGTTCTTTTGCCTTTAGGTTTATAAAAATGAATAAGTAAAGCATTTAAGTTACTGGTAAGTGAGCCCATCACCGCCACTTCATTCTCTTTAGCACCCACCACAGGGGCAATCAAAGGCACTAAAGGCAAGTCGATATCAACCCAATTGGTTCCATTTTCAAGAGGATGGTTGAAATGGGCTTCGACAGCTCGTTGGCTCCAGGCATTGAGCTCATTATTAATGGCCACCTTGGTTTCCAATGGCATCAACCCAAGGGAGTTTCCGCAAAAGTAGATCAGCTGGTCATCGGATTGGCTGATACCCAAAGACTTGAACGTGGGAATAGCAAACTTGTCCTTGTACGTGGGATACTCCGAGTCTAATGTTGTGGCCTTATCAGTCATGGTGATGAAAAAAAGATGAGACTGAAATGATAAAAATCTATTTGGAGTTAGAAGGTGGCTGATTAGAGACTACAAAATTAGACCAGAAAGGTGACTGGAATTGAAGAACTTGTGCAATTTGTTGGGAGAGTCTGGTGATGGACTCTTTGACTTCAATAATGTAGTTAACACTTCCTGAGTGCACCAGGTCCAAAATGACCATAAAGTAAATTCAAAGTACTTATAGAAAGAGACTATAAGCTCTTCATTATCGTGAAGTATTCTTTGTATTGAGGAATCGTCCCAGTAAACAACTGCTGTAACCATTGTGAATTTCTGGCTTAAGCTTACTAATATAATTAAGACCCAGTCAGCATTGCCTCACACTGACTCAATGGTTGTAGTTACCTTAAGAGAACATTTACCTCTACACTTCTCCACCTCTACACTTCTCCACTCTATTGGTACACTACGTCATCCCATTCCATCATACCTCTTCCCTGGTTGTGTGTGTAACTACCCAACTCTCAATTTGTACCCTCATAGTCTTCTTTGGGCTATACTCGTTCCTGCTTATAATCCAAACCACACTTGCACTATCATACTCCATGATTCATTCAGTACTAATATGTAAGTACTCACCGAAGTCCTCATTCTACTAACATTAGTCAATAACGATGGGCTACCTCGACTCATGAAGTTCTACACTCCCGTGGATATAAATACTCAGCGACTTCTCCTTCAACAAGTCCACCAATTGATATCAGTCCGAAGTGCCGACGAATGTTCATTTATCACGCCTCCCTCTCTCCTTGAAGATCTCGATGATATCAAGGTCATCTACAGACACTACGCCACTCTCTACTTCGTGTTCATCGTGGACGATCAGGAATCGGAATTGGGGATTTTAGACTTGATCCAAGTGTTTGTGGAATGCTTAGATAAATGTTTCTCTAACGTGTGTGAATTGGATTTGGTCTTTGGATGGCAGGTTTTACAGACAGTGCTTGAAGAAATAGTACAAGGAGGAATGGTGATTGATACCAATATCTCACGGATAGTGGCTGCAGTGGACGAGGCCAATAGTCAGAAATCAGCGGGTTCCAATGGTGCCAGTATAAGTGCCACCTTCTTGTCAGCTATATCAAGAGACAAGAGCTTTTGGCTGAGGTGAACTGGACCTTATCGAAATGGAGGGCC
The DNA here is from genome assembly GCA_030561405.1 of Suhomyces atakaporum. Classification (NCBI taxonomy): domain Eukaryota; kingdom Fungi; phylum Ascomycota; class Pichiomycetes; order Serinales; family Debaryomycetaceae; genus Suhomyces; species Suhomyces atakaporum. Next base: position 22,362 of record JAKTXH010000057.1, read on the forward strand.
CATGGGTTTAGTAGGGTATTAAAATAAACGATAGATTAATTGTAACTAATTAGTAGTTATAGATATGTACATGTATGGATATGATTCCAATCAAAAATATGAGGATGGTTCAGCCAATATTGGGTGAGCCATGAAAATGAATTAATGACGTTTAAAAAGGATTACCATGGCTTGATAAATCATCACAGTTTTGATAAATTACCAGAACTTCCACCAACTGGACTTCTTACTTGCCAAGTTCTTGGCCTCTATCAATTCCTGTTGTGCCTTCTCAATTTCTTGTCTTTTCTGATCATTTCCACTCTCTCTCCGAGTTTGCTCGTAGTCAATCAACTGTTGGTTCAAGTTCCGTTGATCTTTTTCAAATGGAGATCCAATGGGTCCTGTTTTCCAGATGGGGTCGTTGGACTGCGATGTCAACTTGGCAATTCTCATCAATTCCGCTTGTTCTTTTTGTCTTAACTCTCTGTTCCGTTCATATTCAGCTCTGATTTCGGGTGAGAAAGCAGCAATGAGTTCTTCATCCGAGGGTGTGGTATACTTGTAGAGCACGAGCCCAGACCCCACTATACAGAACCCGGTGAAGTATACTCTGGCCCATCTATACCATAATGGTTTGGTTGACATGGTTGCTTATATTTGCATCGCTTATATTGGATAAAATAGGGTGAGATCATAGCCGGTCACGTGCGCCTCTTGATATTCATCAGATAAGTATAAATTTTCATATGAATTCCGTTTAAATCCGAAGCTCAATTAACATTTCTATAATTTTACTCCTAAATTGAAGTCATCTATAACTTTACAGTTTGAATTTAGATTGTTTTTTCAAAATTGGATCATCCATCCAAACACGTCTCAGCCTCAGCCTCATTAAAAAAAAATTCTAAACGAGAGCTATACGACAAAAGCTTCAAATCGTATACGAGACATTTGTCAGTCACAACTAACCCCAACTATTCCTCAGATCCACTAATCTATTCGAGAACTCCCTTTCAAGCCTACTCTCAAAGACTTGGAGCTCCCAACATTTTGATTTCAAATCTGAACCAAATCACACCACATTGACGGTACCAGGCGTAATTCAATTCAACATTTACGTCTAGCCAACAAGTTTTTCAACAAACAACTTGCCACCCGAGTGATGTCCGAACAAAACCAAAACCAATCGCCCAATCTGCTGGGTCATGATGAAGAGTCCAAGAAAAACAGGTCATCTACTGGAAAGAGAAAGTATCATCAGAAATCTAGAAGCGGATGTTCTACGTGTAAGAAACGGAGAGTCAAGTGTGACGAGAACAAGCCCAGTTGTAACAAGTGTAAACATATGAGTCTTACCTGTGGGTATCTTATAGATGGAGGAGATTCTCATTCGCAAGATGATGCAAAACAGGAGCCTGAAGAACATGTTAGTAAGAAGAGAAAACCAGTCAAGGTCACATCACCTTCTTCTTCCACATCTTCTAGTGATACCAATCTTGAGCCTGTTACTACTACTACTGCTACAAGTACTCAACAACTTACACCTAATGTATCACCTAGTCCTAGTGAAAAAGAATCTAAATCTGAACCAGCAGCATCACCTAATAATCCTGGTATATTAAATGCTGGTAATTTGAATAATATCAACCTCAGTTATCTTGTGAATAATCTTAGTGGCCTTGGGACCGATTTAAGTAGTCTTGGAAATTTGGCTAGTTTAAGTAATTTGGCAACTTTAGCTCAACTTCCAATTGACTTGAGTAATTTGGGTTCATTGATTGATAGCTCAATCACCAGCAATATTGCTCAAATGATCAATAACCAACCTAAATCTACACCTCTTGCTACTCAAGATCCATTACCACAAAAACCTAATGTTCAATTCAATTCTAAAGCAAACTTAAGTCAACCATTTGCACAAAGAGTACCTCCTCAATTCACCTCCAAACCTGAGGATTCTCATCCTAATTTGGGTCAAGAAACAGGATCATTACCTAATATATCACCTAATGTAAATACCCTGATACCACGAAATTCAAGCCCTATGAATAATCCAATGGCAGCTGCCATGCAATCTTCAAGTTTAAACATGTTAGATCTTCGATTAATGTTCCATTACACGTCACAAGTTTCTAACACTATTACGGGTGCAGGTATATCTGATACAAATATTTGGAACTATGATATTCCTATGTTAGCCTTTGATCATCCATTCTTGATGCATTCCGTCTTAGCATTCAGTGCCACTCATTTATCAAGAACAGAAAAGGGGTTGGATCAGTGTGTGACTTGTCATCGAGGAGAAGCTCTTAGATTATTACGAGAAGCAGTATTAAATATTAATGCTGATAATACTGATGCATTAGTTGCTAGTGCCCTTATTCTTATTATGGACTCGTTGGCAAATGCCTCATTCCCATCTTCTACCTCCCCCAAATCGCTACCAGCATCAGCATGGATTTTTCATGTTAAAGGAGCTGCTACTATATTAACCGCAGTATGGCCATTGACTGAAGCATCACGATTTTACAAATTCATTTCCGTTGATCTTGGAGATTTGGGAGATATTATCAATCAACGAGTGAATCTCAGTAAGGATCAATTAACTGGAGCTAATAGATATTTTACCGATTTAGAATGTCATGATGCAGATATCGCTGATTTATTCCCGGTGGAAATCGACTCACCATACTTGATCACATTGGCATATCTTAATAAGCTTCACAAGGAGAGATATAAATCCGATTTCATCTTGAGAATCTTTGCATTTCCAGCGTTGTTGGATAAATCGTTTCTTTCATTATTAATGACTGGAGATGTTAAAGCCATGAGAATCATGAGATCTTATTATAAGTTGCTCCGGTCATTCACCACCGAGTTAAAGGATAAAGTGTGGTTTTTGGAAGGTGTTTCACAAGTACTTCCAGTGGATGTGGAAGAATATGCTGGAGGAGCAGGAGGAATGCATATGATGTTGGACTTTTTGGGAGGAGGAATGTCGATTGTGGATAACGAAATCGATGAGGAAATCAATAAATTTGATCCCAGTGGATTGTTAGCCAACAAGCTTATTGATACCGACAATCTTCCCAGTGATATTACTTCTAATTTGGAAGTGATGCAAGGAGACGGAGGGTTTATGAATATGAACATGAACGATGTGAACGAGATGAAATAGTATTTATAGTGTATATAGACCAATAATGGAAATGTGATGGTCAAGTATTTTAATATATTTAATAATGATAAAGTTGATTTTTGACAGGGCTAGTAAGGTGGATGAAATCTGGGTAGAGTGTAATAAAGTGACTAATAGATAACACTGTACTCAGGAGGATTTTTCGATGGCTAATCACTAGTTGAATTTACTGAATTGACACTAACCATGGGTTAGTTGGGTCAAATCAGAGGTTGTGTTGGGGTTCATTAAATTGATAGAGATGTTCAATTCACTGACCAACCGATGGAATCCTAACCATCTTTTGAAACACCCGTTCCTGGTCTTGGAAGCTGGCTCAATTTTAGTTAGTTCATCGTAGGGAAGAAAACGTCACCAGTATAGGAGTTAGCTATTCGAGCGAACAGGCATAACCATAGAGATAAATGGGAAAACCGAGGTTGAAGCCCCAGAATTCTATAGAGCTGTCTATGGTGTGATTACGTCAATTATGGTGACTAAAAAAGCAATCTATAAAAGGTTTGGTTGTACGAATAACCAGACCCTTTAGACCTAATTGGGTGGTGTCGCCTCTCTACAGTTAATAGTGAGGTTTTGTTCACCCACGCCATTTGTGAGTTGGGTGAGTCAAAAAATAACGGTAAAAATAAAGTGTAAATGATCGAAACAGCCTCGGATCACACTACAAGCACACCTTAACCACATACGGTCGAAAAGGGGCAAGGGGGGAAGTAGAAATCTGAAATATTGATGGTGGTACCAGAAATTGGGAGGGTTGGAGGTCACCCACATTTACTGAGAGTACACGCGAGAAACACCACTAAAAGCCAAAAAAGTACCACCAAAAAAAAGACACCACACCAGTAAAAGTGGTACCAATAGAGTAACAGTAATCAGGGAGAAAAGTGGTAGTACTATTTGGTTAGGATAGTGGTAAAAGCCGTCCTATTATGATGGTACCACTCAATCATAGTATTCAACACTAGTAAGCCAGTACCACTCAGTACTACTCAGCCAGGGGTGGCCTAGTGGTAGTAATAGTCTAGTTCAGTACTAGTTCTAGCGTCTCGTTATCAGGCAGTGCCGTCTGCCGCACTCCTTATCCTTTGTGTAATCGTGAGACCTGAGAAAAAAAACAGTCAAAGAAAAGTCACAACAACCGATCACAGTTCCAAACGGTAGTGATAGATTACAATCCCCTCGTGATACCGTTTGATTGTTGCCAGACCGCGCCGCCGCCGTTTACCTTGTCATATCCATTTGAACCATTGATCCATTCTTTTTGATCAAATTCTCCCCCCCTTCCCCCCACCATAAGCCAATAGATTCAACTTAAAGATGCAAACCATAAAGTGTGTTGTTGTGGGAGATGGTGCTGTTGGGAAAACATGTTTGTTGATTTCATACACAACCAGTAAGTTTCCTGCTGATTATGTGCCTACTGTCTTTGATAACTATGCGGTTACAGTGATGATTGGAGATGAACCGTTTACTCTTGGGTTGTTTGATACTGCAGGACAAGAAGATTACGATCGTTTAAGACCCTTATCATATCCTTCGACCGATGTGTTTTTAGTATGTTTTTCAGTGATTGCTCCTGCTTCATTTGAAAATGTTAAGGAAAAATGGTTTCCAGAAGTTCATCATCATTGTCCCGGAGTCCCATGTTTGATTGTGGGTACTCAAACCGATTTAAGGAATGATGAAGTGATTTTACAAAGATTACATAGACAAAAATTATCTCCAATTACTAGTGAAATGGGTGAACGTTTGGCTAAAGAATTAAGAGCAGTTAAATATGTTGAATGTTCTGCTTTGACTCAAAGAGGTTTGAAGACTGTATTTGATGAAGCAATCGTGGCTGCTTTAGAACCTCCCATGTTTAAAAAGAGTAAGAAATGTACTATTTTATAATTATAATTATTGATTATATAAAAGGAGTTTATAAGGTAGCTAGGCTATCTAACTGATTTATTAGCATTCCCCATCTTTCATCTAGTCTATTTCTACTATTTATTGGTTATGTCTAATATACGTTTGATTGAACTTTCATTTAATCTACTTAACTAATTCTCCAGGGTCTTTCTCGCTAATTTTAACCCTTAAACTTTTTTTTTTCTTTTCCATTCTGAGACATTTGGTGATAAATCTAACTTAGCAATCTAAACTATCTGACACATATTGGGAACCCTTAGTCCAATTAATTGATTTATTTATTAACATATTTTTGTAAAATTGATAATCACATTCCTTCCAATTTTATCTCCCCAAATTTGCCTTATAGATGACCTCAGGAAAAGGGTCTAGTCCGACTAAACGACAACTGCCGGAACCTGGCTCGAGTCCTAATTTTCAAAATTACTCCGTCCTGTCACCTTCTCAGCCAATAGTGGTTAATATTGATCGATCACCCGTTGATGCCTTGAGTCCTACCGATACGTTACACCCTCATCATCCGCCGGGTTCCCAAGACCATTCCGATGATGGAAGCTCATCTTACTCCCAGCCGTCTTTCGATGAGATTCGGATCTCTCATAGTGACCTGTCATGGACCCATGATTCTTCAGATACCGCCGATACTGGTGAGAGACATGCACACCATAAACAATTCTTGAACAACGCCACGTTGGGTCACAAGTCGTTCTTGAACAAGATCAATTATGTTACTCATAACAACCACTACCTTAGTGAACGAGAGAACTTCTCAATATCTCCCAATTTAATAGATGATGCTTATCAGGATTATGTGTCGTTGTTTCCTGATATAATCCCGGGGTATACTTTACTTAAACAATTCAATTCCAGTTTTGAAAAATCCGATATTCTTTATCATGCCGTAAAGGTGTATGAAGATCCCACGGCCACACCGAAAGTGTATCCTGGCTTGCAACCAAATAATATTGTCACAGTAGAGCCTGGAACGAAGGTGGTAATCCGGTTATCTCCCAATATCCTCAAGAACGTGCCCTTGTCCCGGTTTTTGAATGAATGGTATATTCTCTCTGGTTTAAATGTACCTAAACAACACCGGATCTTTGGAAATGAAGCCATTGAAAATAAGTATTTTGAGTCCCAGAAAAAGTCCAAATTGGACTTCACTAGACACGATATTTATCATCGTGTGACTCTCCCTAGAGACCTTCCAGGAATTTTGTACCCCATGAAAGTGCTCAACGTCAACGTATCCAATCCAAATAAACTTGATTTTGAAACGAAATACATGGATGAAAATGGTATAGACATGTTTCTTGGAGTTCACGGTAGAACTTCTAGAAATAATAGTATCAATAGTATCAATAGTGCCAGCTCTGGTAGCTCGGCACATTCATTAAATCACCTTGATGATGCTCCTCGAGAACAGTGTCGTTTGGCATTGGTTTACCTTGACAATCAATATGTATCCCTCAAAGAATTTGCTTTGGAAGAACAAGAAGAGTCGGGGGATGCTACCAAATTTAATTCCAATTCTGCTGCAAGTGGTTCCTCTGATTCATTTGTCAGTAACCATGTGATGGGTAGTACTAACGGCTTATCAAGTACGGGGTTGGAAATGCCATCCTCAGGTCTTGGTTCAATCACATTCGGAAACCTGTTGTTTGATGAGATATCCAATAAAATTAAACAAACACCGAAATCACCCTTAAAAGTCATTGAAGTGCTTTCTGATATAATTAAGGTTCTTGATACTCTTGCGGTTGTTCATGAATTTGGGGTGGTTCATAATGGAATTACTACCAGTAATATATTAAAGTCCAAAGTGGATATTAATGATGTTAAGTTAACCGGATGGGATTTTTGCTTAACCATCCAACCTGAAGATTGTACGTTTGATTATAGAAAGAAACATCTCACCCAACTTCCTGAATTATTACCTTATTTATCGCCGGAAATATGTGGTGAAGCCAACCAAGGAGTCGATTATAGATCCGATTTTTATTCGATTGGAATTGTCCTTTATGAATTATTGGTGGGGTGTACTCCATTTTTGAGTGAAAACCCAGCAAAACTTATACGAAGACATATTTTACAAAAACCTATTTCTCCTTCCTTAATTGCTCATGCTTGGATTACAGATGATTTAAGTGAAATCATCATGAGACTTTTGGAAAAAGATCCCAATGATAGATATGACGATTGTCATAGTTTGATCAATGATTTGATCATTTGTAAAAACGAATATATTGATAGTGTCACCAACTTAGGAGAGAGTGTGATTAAATATTGGTCCAAGCATGAAGACACCAAGGACTATTTGGTCAAAGAAAGTTTGAGGAATACTAAGAAAGCTGGGATTATTCCAAATTTTCTGTATCCTCGAGGAGTCTACGGAAGAGAAGAAGAATATAAACAAGTGTTCAACACCTATCAAACTCTTACTCATGGAGTGAACTTATTATTTATTACAGGAGAAACTGGTTCGGGTAAAACAACCTTGATGAATGATGTTAGATCATCTACAATTTCCACCAATGATTTTTATTTCCATTGGAAATTTGATAGTAGTGATACCAGTGTTACTATCTATACATGCTTTCTTCATGGAATAAAAGAAATTGTGAATCAAATCTTGGCCTCATCTCCTGAAATCATTCAAAGATGGAGAGATTTGGTGATTACTAAGATCCAGGCTGATTTAAGAATCTTGTTTCTGGTGATTCCCGATTTAAAAGTATTTTTGGGGCCAGCTTATGAAACATTGGTAGAATCGGATCCCCGGTTTAGAACCAACTCTCAAGACCATTTAGTTAATTTGGAATTGAAATTTAGATACATCATCAAGGCTTTTTTCTGCTTGATAGGGTTCCAAGGACTTACGATGTTTCTTGATGATATGCAATGGTGTTCTTTGAGTGAATGGGCCATGTTTGGAGAGATTTTTGAATACTTTGAGTCCAATGAATTGGAGAGTGAAATATCAGTAAATATCGTGGCCACTTATTCTACAGATCATGATGTTGAATTAGAACATAAAGATGATGAAGATGATGATTTTATGATGGAATCGATAGAGGATAGAATTAGTGGTCTAACCCTTGAATCCAAATCTGTACTTTCAGGAATGGCCAATTTGAACCATGTGATTACCAAAGAAGAATTATTGAAATTCTTAAAGGCTGCTAAGTTAAATACTCATGAATTTGAATTGAAACGTATGAAACGACTGGGTTTCATTCAGTATATTCATGCTGGATTTTTTAACCATAAGCAAGGTTCCATACTTGCCAAAAGTGAACAGACCAGTATGTCTTCAATGATGGGAAATTATCAAGCACTGTCAGTGAATAAATATGATGATGCTACCAAGTACGTTGCCTCCAAAATATATTCAGTGACCAAGGGAAACATTTTACTAGCACGATATTTGATTGCTGCTTCACTCTTAAATGGGCAAATCCAATTTGGAGATTATAATTTAAAGACCGGGAAGAAATGGGTATTTGAACTTGAAAAAATGAAGTTTGAAGATGGGGCACAAATCCTTAATTACTTCTTGGAATCAGCCTTACCAGAAAGGGCAAGAACGTTATTAAAATATGCAGCAGTCACTTGTGATGGATATTACTTTAATTTATCACAATTGATGGTGGTATCGAGCTTTTCGTTGAAAGAAGCTTATGATCTTTTACATCTAGCCATAGAAACTGGTGTACTTATACCCACTGGATATTATCATAAAATTCCTTTTCATCTACTCATTTCTGATGATTTTCCCTTTGATATTTCCGATAGTAGTATCTGGCAATTAGCCACTCAAACAAGGTATAAATTTTGTCATGATTCCATTCAAAACCATTTCATTAAAGAACTTGTGAAAGATAATCAACTTCAAAAATTCCATCGCTTATGTGGATTAAGACTTTATAAAAGAATCTCCAAACAAGCCGAATTTAGTATTTCCACCTATTTGAAAATGGCTAATCATTTAAGTAGTTCTTGTGGGGTAGCTCAAGCTGAAGATATTGAAATTTATAAGAAGGTATTGATCCAAGCTGGAAGATATGCTTCGTCAACTTATAATAGTAGGGCATCCTTGAAATACTTTGAAGCTGCGGATACCTTTATTTACAAAAACGATATCAAAACCAAATTGAAGAGTATTTTGACAATCTGTCAAAGTCATCAATTGTTGAAACAGTATCGGAAATGTCTTAATTATATCGATACGATTCAAGCAGAATATAACTTTGATGAGACGGTATTTCTATTGATTAAGGTCAAATGTTTAATCCAATCAGGTGAGTTTGAAAAGGGGGTAAAGGTTGCTATTCGAGGGCTTCATAAGATTGGAATTGAAGTATATTTTGATAATGAAAAATCAAAAAAGTTGCATAAGAAAGTTATCGATAAAGTGCCAGTATCGATTCCAGAAATTCGGAAATTAAAACAAACTAAAAAAGCTACTTCAGCGGTTGTTCTTTTGGTTTACGAACTTATTTCCGATATAATCGTCCCATGTTATCTCATTGATCAAAATTACCTTGCCAAATATTTAGTGGCACAACTAGTGATTTTGATTAATTCGTATGGGATTTCACCTCATTGTTCTATCCCATTATTGGAATTTGCCAATACATTTATCACCACTGAAGATCGGGCCAATTATAATAAGGGAGTGGAATTTTGCAAGTTGGCATTGGATATTGTTCATTCCACTGAAAACATTTCTTCAGAGATCATCAAGAATGTTTATGAATATTATATTATTTCGGTTGCCATTTATATTGAGCCTATTCCTCAAGTCCTCAAATATTATGATGTGTATATCCGATCCAAAAGACCATTTGTGAGATCACATTCAGCGTCACTAAATTTCCTCACTGAAGCTTCCAAATATTTATTAATTCAATTGAATGGGTACCCCTTCGATAGTGTTGTCTCCAGCAAAGCAGCAGAACAATTTGATTTTGATGCTTTGAATGGTGTCCATTTATTGGGGTACTCTCTTTTACATGGAGATATATCTTTGGAAGATTTTGAAAAGAAGTATCCTGTGGATAACAAACCAAGACACAGTACGTTTTTATTCTATGTTTCTAAGATGGCATACTTGAATATCTTTGGAAGATACGACGAGGTAAAGGAATTGATCCTTACTAAGACCAGTTCATTGCTGGACTATTTGCCACTTGGATTGGTTCATATTGGATTTTATTATCACAGTGTGATTGCGCTTACTAGTTGTAAATATCGTGATGAAGAGGAAAAAGCCAGGGGTACTGCCCTAATGGAAAGAACCCTCAAATTGTTTCAGTTATGGAGTGACGTTTGTCCCGGTAATTATTTGTCCAAATTCAGAACTGCCACCGCCTTGTTTGATCGGACTCGTCTGGGAGTTTCACCTTTAAATGTGTTGGATACTTTTGATGAAGCCATTGAATTGGGAAGAAACAATAACAACTGGTATGATGTGGCCATGGCAAGTTATTTCTGTGCCAACTGGTTGGCCAAGCAAGGTCAAAGCAATAAACGAGTGATGTTCTATGCCAAAACCGCATTGGAAGTATTCAAAAGCCTTGATGATAAACTCTTGGTAAATATTGTGGAAAAAAGGTATGGAGCTTCCTTGGATGATGTTTATAATTGGGCAGGACTTAAGATTCCTGACCCGCAATTGAATGGAAGCAGAACGTTTTCGAAGGCAGATAGAAAAGTCCCTAGTGTGAAGTCCAAATTACATGTTGAAGCAGCTGAAATTCCCAAGACTTTACGAAGTGAACAATTACAGAGAAAGAAAAGAATCATTTCCAAAGAAGATACTTCTACTGATTTAAATAAAGCTGTTAAAGCGTGTTTACTGATTTCAGAATCTTCTACTGATACCATGATAGTTCTAAAATTGCTTGAAAGTACAATCATGTTTATGGATGTGGATTATGGAGTAACCGTGATTCGAGAAAATAATGATGAACCATACCTTCAAGCCATTGGATCTGCCAATACAGTCTATCGAGTAGAAAACCAGCCATTAAGTTCACGTGGTGATATTTGTCCATTTACTTTAGTGATGCATGTTCTTCATACGGGAGAAATTGTCAACAAAGATGAAGATCACGTCATGTTTTCAAATCGGTTTGGTAAGGATGACTATTATCAACATAATAATTGTTCAGCCATGATTTGTATTCCTCTAAAGAATCAATCGGGAGTATTTGGAGCTTTATACCTCGAGAATCAAAAGCCTTTAGTAACAAAAGGAATGCCGTTTTTCAATGCCAAAAAACGAGATTTACTTGATTTGTTGTGTACCCAAGCAGCAGTTTCATTAAGTAAAGCCAAACTTTACTCTCAAATGGAAATTGCAAAGAGTGCAGCTGAAGAAGCCACGGCTGAAAAAGCCAGTTTCTTGGCCAACATGTCTCATGAAATCAGAACCCCCTTCAATTCCCTTCTTTCTTGTTCCATCTTTTTGTTGGATACGGAACTAACCAAGACTCAACGAGAATATGTTGAAACCATCAAAAGTTCGGCCATGGTCACCTTAAATATTATTGATGGAATCTTGGCATTTTCCAAAATTGAACATGGCTCTTTCACCTTAGATAATACTCCATTTTCATTATGTGAATGTATTGAAAGTTCCATGCAATTATCCGGAGAACAAGCAGCAGTCAATGACTTGAAATTGGTGTTTTTAAACCGTACACAAAACATCAAGGCTGTTCTTGGTGATGTTACTCGTTTCAGACAAATTTTAATTAATCTAGTGGGAAATGCTATTAAATTCACTTCTGAAGGTTCAGTTATCGTGGAGACTAATGCTCGTGAAATTAGTCCTGATCGTGTTGAGCTATTCATCTATGTGAAGGATTCAGGTATTGGAATTCCTGAAGAATCCAAGAATAAGGTGTTTGGAGCGTTTTCTCAAGTCGATGGATCCTCCCAACGAGAGTATGGAGGTGCTGGTTTGGGTTTGGCGATTTCCAAGAAGCTTTCGGATATTATGGGAGGAGATTTGGGATTCACCAGTGTGGAAGGAGTCGGAAGTACTTTCCATTTTATAGTGAATTGTCAAGTCCAATTCCATGAGGGACCCGAGGTTTATTTTGGTAAAGAACAAGCGAGTGGTTTGGGATTAAAGAATCAAGCTTTAATTGTGGATGGTCATAAGAATAGTCGATTATCATTAAAGGAAACTTTGGAATATTTTGGATTACAAGTGACGACCCTCAACAATTTAGGAGAAATCAGACAAAACGTTGATGATTTTGCGTTTATATTTATTGATGAAGCACACTATGAAAATCTTCGCAAATACGAATCAGTTATCAATAATCGTTGCAAAATCGTTGTCATAGCCCTGTTTGGAAAATCATTACCTAAGGATATTGAAAACCATTCGGTGTTACTTTCCCCATTCCAAAGGCTGAAATTAATTACCATCATTCAAAATACCCTTGATGGAGATCAAGAATCAAATCAAGTGGTACCATCTATTAAATCAGTACTTTTGGCAGAACAATATCCTTTAAGAATTTTACTTGCTGAAGATAACCTTGTGAATACGAAAGTGGCATTACAACATTTAAAGAAATTAGGCTATATTGCAGACCATGCCAAAGATGGAGTGGAGGTTCTTGACAAGTGTGAAGAACTATTAAACCAATCCCAATCATATGATGTGATCTTAATGGATATTCAAATGCCTCGAAAGGATGGGATAGCTGCAACCATTGAATTAAAAGAATCATTTGGTGCCAGAGGTAAACAGGATTATATTCCCAAGATAGTAGCATTAACCGCAAATGTTGCGGGAGATGATAGGGAGAAATCATTAAATTGTGGGATGGTTGATTTTATTTCTAAACCAGTAATTCCTAGTGAATTAGAGAGAGTATTGAGTACTTTGGGACAACAACTCAAAGGCTGAAAAACATTAATTAGACATATATATATAGATGAGAACATTTAGACTTTAAGCCTTAGATTCAGTGTAAAGTTTAAGTCTTTCTTCGACCCAAGCTTTCAATTTTTTAGCATAATCTTCTTTAAGAGTATGAGAAACTTCATATCTTGCTTTTTCATTAGGACTTAATGCTCTCCACTTAGCACTCAAATCCTTTCCAATTTCTCCAATACTACGTCCATCATTAACGTAATTCTCCTTTAAATATAACGCGTAACCAGTGGCAGGTTTTTTTGGCTTAGGAGTGAAAATCTTAAGTTGTTTTTGATTATAGTCTTCAGCTTGTAAAGAATATTGATTTTTTTCATAATCTCCTAATGATTGCCATTTAGCAGCAGAATCAGTGAATGTATTACCCTTTTCTTGTTTCATAAAAAAAGTGTAGCCACTTAATTTACGGAATGGTTTGGTAGCGGCAGCGTAAACTTCCTTTTCACGTAATTGTCTCTTTTTCTCCAATTTCTTGGTTTCTTCCTTCAATTTCTTTTCTAATGTCTTCAATTGAATTTTTTCCTTAGCAAGTTTAGCCTTCAAAGTTTCCTTCTTCTTCAGTGTGAGTTTTTTTTCCTTAGCCAAAGCTTGAGCCTTAGGGTCTTTGGCAGCACGAGCCATCATCATGCCGCTGGCGTGTACTGCCAAGGCCGAGGACGTGGTCAATGGACGAGTGCAGGTTAAAGAGAGTGATTTAAGGCCAAACATGGTGTGGTGGTTGTAGTAAAAGTTGTTTTGATTTGTGACCAGGTGTGTGCAGGAAATATGGGTGGTGTCATAAGGGGGCGAGCCAAAAACGGTAAACCAGCACAGGAGATATCAGTAACGTGATCAAGATGTCAACCCAGTTAAAACAGCTCAATTCTCATATGACCTAACACCAGACATTTACTTGGTCACTTTTTCATCTGTGTTCTCTTTGGCTCACCTGTCTCTATATCTTTTAGTTGTTTTCATAATGACGCGTTTTGCGGCAATCAGCTGGCAACCACTGAGCCCTAAGCCTGTAATGAATGCTTGTAGTGATGGGGCAAAGATAATATATGGTGGTGGAGTATCTGCCATCATCTCTGTGGATTAGTGCGAAATTTTGTATTGGAACAGTGTTGTCAACAACTGAATTTGTTTGACTTTAAGTATATGGAGATGATTGTTTCAGTTATGTTCCGTGATATCTGTTTCAGATTATGTAAAGACAATTGTCCAGTGTGTTTAGAGGCTAGATCATTTGATACTTATTTGCTCTTGGTGTCCTTGCTCAAATTTGCTGGTGGCTGACATTTCTCCTTGAAAACGGTATCAGGTGTACTAGTAAACATCGCTAGAGCATTGTGAAATTTTCAGACTTGACTGCATTGAGTTCACATTCATGGAGTCTTCAAAGCGGATTGAATCCTTTCTCCTCTTTCACCTTGAAATTGATTGAATAATCATCGTAGAGCCTCTTTTCGATTATCGCTAGACAAGTCATCACATACAATCTGGTAATCACTTTTATCCTCCCTTACTATCCTTCTGGGCTGTTTTCATACCCAGGTAAAACCCCAACTTGCTATTTGTAACGATGACTTGTTTTTGCTGGTGAAAGTCAGCATACCACTCGCCTAGTTATAGCCAAATTCCACACAAGAACAGTCAGCAGGATCAAATGATGGTATTATACCATATATAGAATGACTCGCCAAGCCCTTTGTCAGGTCAGTGACCTCTGATTCGACAGGGATACTCCTTATTGCTCTGGGAGCGATATTGTTGGCTTTTGCAACATTCATCAAAATTGCAACCATAACCTGAGAAGTGGCAGCTTCCACCAATCCAGGCACTAGTTCAAGTTTACTCTGAAGAGGGACTCTCCCACAAACATTGGCTAGAGTTATGACATCTGCTGCTGTATTCTTTGCTGTTGAGGTCCTTTATATATGGACTTCAGAGTCACTTTCGAGAGGTTGCAAAGAAAGTTCAAGATCAAGCTTTCCTGTCCTCTCCTCTCCAGGAATTCCTCTGTGTGAGAGTATTATTCCTACGATAGAGCAAACGATAAGTCATCTACTAAAACCCACAATAGTGTTGAAGAAAGAATAGAGACCCTTGAGTGTCGCTTTTTACCATTGGACTCGTTCCAGCATTACTCACCAAGATAGTTACGGATCTAGGAGCTCAAACCATATCAGAGTAACCAAATATGGGCTATCCAGAGAGTTACAGATCCTTTATCTACTCAGAGGCTCTCTATGTTTCACTACTTTGTTAATTTGGATCATTTGGATCCTCAGAGACTCGCCAGGGTTCTCGCACCAAAGTTGCAAAACAGGCTTCCTAAATTTACGCTCTTAGAACCAAAAGACTGGCAGGGTTAGACTGATCATAAACAGCCCTTCCAGTCCTGCTACTTCCTCAATCATGGATTCTGAAGTCTAACTACACTGGCAGTGTTATTATCGTGAAATCCCATACGGAGTATACACTCCCTCACTCCATTGTGAGATTGGTGTTCGCCGGTCGTGTCGCCCGCATAACAGCAAATTTTCACAATTTGTATACCCTAGATCAACATGTATTCAGCAGCTCGTTCCGATACATTGTTCCTTGGAGGAGAGAAGGTCAGTGGTGACGATATCCGTAACCAGAACGTCTTGGCCGCCCAATCCGTGGCCAACGTGGTCAAATCATCCTTGGGTCCGGTTGGTTTGGATAAGATGTTAGTGGATGATATTGGTGATGTTACCGTTACTAATGATGGTGCCACCATTTTGTCCCTTTTGGATGTCCAGCATCCAGCCGGAAAGATCTTGGTTGAATTGGCTCAACAACAAGATCGTGAAGTAGGAGATGGAACCACTTCAGTAGTGATCATAGCCGCTGAATTATTGAAAAGAGCTAATGAATTGGTAAGAAATAAAATACATCCTACTACTATCATCACCGGTTATCGTTTGGCATTAAGAGAAGCCATTCGTTATGTCAATGAAGTCTTATCTCAATCAGTGGACAGTCTTGGTAAAGAAACTATGATCAATATAGCAAAGACTTCTATGTCATCAAAAATCATTGGATCTGATTCTGAATTTTTTAGTAAAATGGTGGTTGATGCCATGTTGGCTGTGAAAACCGTGAATGGTAAAGGTGAAGTCAAATATCCTGTGAAAGCAGTTAATGTTCTTAAAGCTCATGGTAAATCATCTACTGAGTCATTATTGGTGGATGGGTATGCATTGAACTGTACGGTTGCATCTCAAGCCATGGCCAAATCCATTAAGAATGCCAAGATTGCATGTCTTGATATTAACTTACAAAAAGCTAGAATGGCTATGGGTGTACAAATAAATATTGATGATCCAGATCAATTGGAAGAAATTAGAAAGAGAGAATATGGGATTATTATTGAAAGAATTAGGAAGATTTTGAATGCTGGTGCCAATGTGATTTTAACTACTAAAGGGATTGATGATTTATGTTTGAAAGAATTTGTTGAAGCTGGAGCCATCGCAGTCAGACGTTGTAAGAAAGAAGATTTGAGAAGAATAGCAAGAGCCACTGGTGCTACATTAGTTGGTAATTTAGCTAATTTGGAGGGTGAAGAAACTTTTGAAGCATCATACCTTGGACATGCTGAAGAAGTAGTTCAAACAAGAATTAGTGATGATGAATGTATTTTGGTAAAGGGTACTAAGCAACATTCATCATCTTCAATCATTTTAAGAGGTCCAAATGATTATTCATTGGATGAAATGGAAAGATCTTTACATGATTCATTATCTGTGGTTAAAAGAACTTTAGAAAGTGGTAATGTTGTTCCCGGTGGAGGTGCAGTTGAAACTGCCTTGAATATATATTTAGAAAATTTTGCTACTACTGTGGGTTCAAGAGAACAATTAGCTATTGCAGAATTTGCTAATGCATTATTGGTTATTCCAAAGACTTTGGCTCTGAATGCTGCTAAGGATTCTTCTGATTTAGTGTCCAAATTAAGAACTTATCACGCAGCATCTCAATCAGCTTTACCAACAGATACTAAGAGAAGGAAGTATAAATACTATGGATTGGATTTGATTGAAGGTAAGATTGTTAATGAAAGTATTCATGGAGTTTTAGAGCCTACCATTTCTAAAATTAAATCCTTAAAATCTGCTTTGGAAGCATGTATTGCTATCTTAAGAATTGATACCATGATTACAGTTGCTCCAGAACCACCAAAGGAAGATCCTCATCAACATTAGATGTTATGATATACGTAATAGATTCATAGTAATGCCGTCGTCAAAATCTGTAGGTTTGAAACCTCTAAAATTAAATTAAGGGATCGTCAATTACATCGTCTAAAATGCATTAATATTTATTGGGTATACCATTCGAAAGAAATAAATGTCAGTAGAATTAAAAATTATGTAGTACATTGGATAAACCAATCTTTGATTTAATTAGATCAAGCTAATTAATCATATGCTGTTGTATAAGAAGTGAATAATGATATAATGAACTGAATAAAATCCATAGCCCTTTAAGCTATTATCCTACCAGAATTTGCCAAATTCACAATCGAAGAATTGGAAGATGACCGATTATAATGATTGTTTCTTCCAGCGAGATGATGATTGGCCGAATGACTTTGTTTAAGTTGTTGCAGGCGTGGTTGTACATTTAATGAATTTGAAGATTTTACTGATAATGGCATTCTTTTCCTAGTGGGAATAGAATTCATTAATTCTTCTTCTTCTTGAGCCAACGCCGATAAACTATAGTTGGATGTAGCATTTGTCCTTAAAGAGTTTGTGGAGTATGAGTTACTAAGAGACATCGACGAATTATATGATGATAAAGACATGTTTGAAGTCGATCTCGATGCTGGAGATGCTCTGGAAGGAGATCCTCGTGAAGGTGAGGAGTAATTGGAGTATGGAGAATGTGGAATGCTGGAGTTGGTATTCGACGAGATAGGTGAGGTAAGGGTTCGGTTGCTGTAGGCATTCGAAAGTCTGTAATAAGAGATCTTTTGGTTGGATTCATCTTCAATCTTTTTAGCCAATGATTGTTTGATGGTAGTTAAAAATGGTTGCAATGCAATGATGAGTTCGTCTTCTTTAATGGTGATGTTCCATTTCAAAAGACTAATGAGTTCTCTTTCTGCCATGTTGACTTCTTCAAGTGTCAATAATCCATCGGTATATTTTGTCCAGTGTTTATTTAATGGAGACGAGTCATTCAATGACTTTGCACTTAAGATCAACGATGCCAAAAAAATACGGTGTCTAGTAGTTTCCATTCCAATGGCATTAGCTGGTAAAATATTCCTTAATTTGTTAAGATAAATTACAGTAGCCATTAAAGTGGGAGTTTGAACGTTGGAATATTTGATCAAATTCTTAATAAATGAAACCAAGGGAGTGTTTTTGGGGACTGGGCTGACCAACATGTTGGACTTAGAACCTGAAGGAACCACACTATATTGAGGCTTGGAAGACTTCACTTGAATTATTGAACTAATGGTAGCAGCCAAGAAGTTAATCATATCTGAAGAAACTGGCAGTCTTGAAAAGATCTTTAAAGCTTCTTTATCTGACATCTTGAGTTGAAATGATAGTATGGGATATAATTAGAAAGGCCCGGGAGTTCAAGTTTATATAAATTCTTAGTGGAGGATAACCTAAATATTCTAGGTGGAGCTCTATTGTTTTAAATATTCCGACGCATGTCAAGCCGCCGATTGCTGCATAAATTTATGCTAGTTATTGCATGCAGTGAGCCCGCCAGTTTACCAAGTACTTACCGTGTCTCATCGCGATAAAACGTTGCCCCTTGGACCTCCTTAAACCACGAAGGAGCCGATACGCGAATTTTTGCACCTATTGTCAGGTTGAAGATGGCACCGAATTAGGTTAAATTGACGCGGTTTCGTGGCCTATATACACTCCCCGGGCGCTCGTGTATGGTCTCTAGGGTAACTCTAAACAAATAAACACAGTGGTGAAATAACCCGCTCGTCTAAATGGGGCCATCTTGAACATGTAGGTCACAAGACTCTGTGGGGTACACCTATATTATTATGGCTAAGTGGTTTTATAACTTAGGGACTCCCTTTTGCAACCGTTGAACGCAATTATTATCGGGTTTATTAATTATTAATCTGGCCCAGGGGTCCTTCTTGAAAAAACTTTTCATAGTAAAGTCTGTTCAGACACGTAGGTATAGTTCATAATCAACTGGTGCTGGGCAATTTCACTAAAATTAACACTTGTTATATTGACAGGGCAGTGTTAAAGTACATCGTTTACATAGAACAATAGAACTATTGTCAATATATCGGTTCGAAGAACCTTTAGTGCTTATCTGTTTACCAACACTTGCGCAATGAACAAAAGCCTGAAAAATTTGTGGGACATTAAAACGCGTTGCGCGACGCGTTATTTATCACTCAACTATACTATTGAAGATACAGTACTTGCATTAGGAATACTAATTAGGTTCAAATGTGTCCTATTTAAGACATCGGAGAATGAACAGTTATACACGCATAATAGACAAAGTGCGTCAGTTTGAACCCTGGAATTATCCGCCTGGGTTGCCGGATTTGAGTCCAACTTATTGACTTGAAGATTCTAGGCTGTGACTCCAAGCATTCTTTCGCGTTGATAAATAGACTTAGTCAGGAGGCTGGACTATATTGTATTTCTAGTTAGCAACCGAATCGGGATAGTAGAAGAACGCCAATGCTACAATTAAGTAGGTACTTAATAACATTGCACCTTCAAGCCAATTTGATTCACCATCCAAAATCACCAAATTACTGATGAACATTGAAACAAATAAAATTGCGGTTTCAAAGGTAGAAAAGTATAACGACATTGGAACGTCGATAATCCAACCTACCAAAACCATGAAAGGAGTGACAAAAATGGCAATTTGAAGGGAAGAACCTACAGCAACACCAATAGCCAAATCCATTTTATCCTTCATGGCTACAACAATTGCAGTAACGTGTTCAGCAGCATTACCAACAATTGGGATAACAATTAAACCGATGAAAGTCTTGGATAATCCGGTAGATGCAACAATTGGGTCAATGGCTTCCACCAAGTAATCAGCACAGAAAGATACCAAAATGGTGGCACCAACCAAAACTCCTAAAGCAGCATTTACTGATAAGTGTTCTTCTTCTTTAGTGGAATCATCGGTAGGAATAGCAGTAGTAATAATTCCATCATCAGCTTCTTGTGCTTGTTCTTCAAAGAGGGACTTGTGGGTCTTTAATTGGAAAACAAGGTACAAAATATAAATCACCAATAAAATAATGGAAACACCTCTGGATAAACTTAAAATTAATAAATCAGAGGAGCCTGGCTCTGGGAAACCGATTTTCTTTTTTGGTTCTGGTAAAGAAGCATGGAAGGCAGCAGGAATCATTAAACCTGCAGTTGCTAAAGCCATTAAGGAGGACATAGTTTGAGCAACAGTTTGGTTAAATGTCTGTTGAACACGAGTGACACCACCGGCTACAAAACAACAACCCAAGACCAACAATAAATTAGATAAGATGGAACCCAACATCGAAGCTTGAACGATTCTAACTTGATTATTCTTCAAAGCAATAATTGATACAATCAATTCGACCGCATTACCAAAAGTAGCATTCAACAACCCACCAATAGTTTCACCCACATGTTCTGACAATTCTTCAGTTGCAAATGCTAAAATTGAAGCCAACGGTACGATAGCAAGAAAATTGAATCCAAAAACAGCATTGGAATTCCATTCTAACTTTCCAGCCACTATACCAAGAGGTACAAAGATCAACAAGTAGTTGACAGGGGACAGCTTGAAGGTTTGTACTATAGTGGTCCAAACAGTCTTATTGACTCTTTTAAAGAGTCCCGGTTGGGATCCAAGTAATGGTTCGTTTTCAAAGGGCATTGCTGATGTTAGTATATTTTTGTAATGTAGCAATCGTGGGACAAATTGGAAGATTGAAACTTTTGATACTTCGAATATTTGTCCCTAGACCAATCTTGCCAAGACCAAGTCCTAGACGTACCTTTTGATAAGATTAACGATGTTCACTAGCGACCTTATATCAGATTGCTCAATGGTCAAAGTTCGAAACCCAAATGCCAAAACAACTCAGCCTCAATAACAATAGTTTTTTCTGCGGGCGGGGGCAGACAGAAATGGTAATATCAAACGAGATGGGAGGGTAATGAACGCTAGGGAGGGGATGACGTAACTGGTATAGGGTAGGTTCAACTGAAATTGGTCCCTATGTAGTACTAATGAGGAGCTAATGGTGGGGGGGATGCGATGTGATGGTGGCTGCAAAATGTCCGAATACAAAGAAGCATCGAATAATGCAGAGACTCCCATAATTGAAGATGAGACCGTTTTTGACATGTGCACCCTTCAATTAGATTCCTTGATCCTATTTGATTAGTGAATGGTTCGTAATTAATTTATTCACCACCCAAAATCAATCTCGCTAATGTTTCGAATTTAACTTAACCTTTTCAACAGCTGTACATAATCTTATTCTAGTATTGGGGGGCTTAAGTATAGCTTCTACAGACCATTTCTATTTCTTATCAATTATCCATTAATTTGGTGCTGTCTAGGATTTACTCTATATACATCAAGACACCAACTCACTCCACAAGTAAGGAGTGAAGATTACCACCGCAGTGAAAAACGCATCAAACGCTTCGTAAAGTGCTACAGGGAACATCAACAATCCCCGTTCAGCAAAGTTACAATAAATAGCATAAAATGCTACACTGAAAAAGTGGTTGAACAAAAGCATAGGAAACGGTAACATTCCTGAAAGTAATCCAATAGGTCCACTCAGACACGAACCTCCTCGTGAAAGATACTTGAAACATCCAGATTGCAAGATTTTCAAAGATTTCTTGTCAGCAGCAAAAAGAGTATACAAGGCAATGGAAAGTGTATTAACCACCGCATCCAAATTCTTCCGGCGACGATGGAATTGTCCCATTTGACGAGACACCAATGAATAATCATCCAAATCTGGTACGAGTTTTGGATGCAAAAGTTTGGCAAGAAGCACGGCATCGTTTAAACCCACCGTCATACCTCCACCTGTGAGTGGGTGACGCATATTAAGCGAATCCCCAAGTAAGATTAATCCTTGATGATCACGATGACCTTGTTTCAATGCTGGTAAGTATTGGTTGGGCATGACTCTGAACCTTTGAGATTTCAAAGCTTCTTTGAACGATGCTTGGGTTTCTTTTGGTAATGCTGGTAATACTTCATTGGTCATATATTCTAATAATTCTCCATTACTTTGAGATGGTGGCTTGGATGAACGGTATGCACAAAGAATACGGGTATCTTCAGGAGAAATCTGATATATTAAAATAGGTGCATGATCACCTAAAATAACATTACCTCGATTTTTAGCAGGTAATTTTGCATGTTTCAATTCTAAACCCACAAAATGTGATCCAATAACAGGAACATTGGAGGGAGAAATCTCTTTCCGAAATTTGGAATAAATACCATCACAACTTAATGTAAGTTTACCATGATAAGTATGCACTTCATCGTTTTGTTTAACCTTGACTCCAATAATCTGAGTTGGTTCATATTCATCACGTAATATCTTAGTGACCGTACCTTCTACCCAATCTATATTGGGTTCATCTCTGACTATACGTCTTAAATTTATCAAAAAATCTCCATGATGAAATGCTATACCTCTTACTCTATCATCCTCATCCCATACTGAAGTATTAATGGTGGTATCATCAATAATTTTATCATTATCTTCATAAACACAATCTGACACTGGTTTCACCGCATTAGTCGTATAAGCATCTGATTTTAAAGGATAGTTCAACTTAAGTTCACTATCATGAAATTTGATATAATATCCCAACACGTCTATAGCTTCGATATTGTTGATGGCCTGGACCATTCCCAACTCTTTCAACGCTTTGATCCCAGCTGGCTGAAGCAACTCTCCCACAATCCGATCAGGTTTACTCCAATCACGTTCAATAATCAACACTTTTCGTCCCTGACGTGCCAAGGCTGTAGCAATAGCAGGACCAACGACTCCAGCTCCCACCACTATAACATCATATACGGAGGCTGTCATGATATATAAACTTAGTGAAACAAACTAGGTGGAATTTTGGTCTGGTTTAACTAATTATTTGGTTATATATAGTGAAGAAATCACATTCACATGTAGTAACACCACCTGTGTCGCGTGTCGTGGATCGGGCCCACCAAAAATGTCGCGTCGCCGTCGTATATCGTATATTTTATTAGTGGCACTATTTTAATCATACGATTCTATAAAATTAGGAGGTGTGATTTATTCTTCGTCGCTCTCGTCAGATTCCTCTTCTGCATCCTCAAGCCATGTGATGAACTGTTGTGATAATCCTCTGACATGAACCAAATCAGGATCTTCAGTTTCAGAAACACCCCACCATTTAATGATATTTTCTTCTTCTAAAATATCAAGTTCATAAAGAATTCTTAAAGCTAAGAATAAGATCACTTGATTAAACGATTTGTCAGCAACGGCGATTTTTTCCTGAAGAATATTAAGTAAATCAATTTGTTCTTCATCATTGAAAACTTGTCTCTTGTACATTGGACCCCAATGATTAAATATTTTGGTAGCAGCATTTTTTGCATCCAAAGTGTCTGTAGTAATGAAATCGACAATTTTATTGATCAAAGCTGATGTGGTGGCCAAACGAACTTCATGATAAGTCACATTCATCGACATACGAAGGGTATTTAATTCCAAAAGTGCGGTATCCAAATCATGATTATTGTTCAAGGCTCTTTCAACCGTGGCGTATGCTTCCTTGGCGAAATCTTCTTCTTCTTCTTCAGAATATGCTTCAAAGTCGGTGGATATAACTGATGATCTCCGGTTCTTTCTTTGTTGTTTCTTTACCTTGTGAGTTGTAACAGAAGCAATAGATTCATCGGAAACATTGAGGGACTTAAGTTGATAAATAATTCCACTATATTGATGCGCACCATCTTCATCATCAGAATCTTCTTCTACTTCTGAAGTATAAACGAATCCAACACCATCTTCCCCAACAATGTCCAATTCGGGTTTATCAGAAGTGGTGGTTTTTGTTTGTTCTTCTTCATCAGAAGAATCATCATCATCAAAGGAATCAAATTCTTTGATTATGGGGCTCTCTACTACCCTAACATTGTTAGCAATGGTTTTGTTGTTGCCTATCTTGACATTGAATCCAATAACCACACCAGGATTCAAAGTCACGTTCGAACCAATATGACCCCCAAGGGCAACGATGGAATGATCAATGACGGTGTTATCTTCAATAATGGCATTGTCCCATATGTATGAATTGCTGATGATCACATTCTTACCAATGTTACAATTTTTTCCAATAACCGACTTTTCGATCTTGGAACCTTCACCCACAGAAGTATTAGATCCAATGGAGGTACGACTTCCAATCTTACAAGATTGGGCCAAAATCACCTTGTCTTCCTTGTAAATGTGGTTAAATTCATAAGTATAGGAACTATTTTCAAGTAAGTTTGAATCAGGAACCAATGGATAACACCATCTTGCTAATATATCTTGAGAGATGGCGTCATAAGTGGCAAAGCTTTCCACTCTAGCAGCGTATTCTGAACTGTTGTCACTTATATATGCGTAAATTGTCTTTTTCAATAAATCAGAAGTTAAGACACCTTTGACAAAATCACTTCTCAAGTATTGATAATCGAAATTTTCTTGAAAGATTTGAGGAACATGAGGAGAACAAATATCCACACAACAATCGATTAAATCGTTACGAATCACAAATTCATCTTCTATATCTTCCAATAATTCGGGATCTATATTTATACTGGATTTCTTCCCATCAATAGAAGGAATTGTGGAATAATAAAAACATCTATCGGTTTTCTTATCCAAAATAAAAGTCCCTGGTTCTACCTGGGATCTTGTTTTATGCAATGGAGATGCTTGAGTTAAGACCATTGTAACAATATGATCTTTATCTTGCAGTTTTTTGAACTTGTGTGCATTCATCACTTTACTAAAGTCAATGTTGGTGACCACATCTCCAGAAACCAATAAGAAATCTCCACTAATAAGACCTCTATTATCTATATCTCTCATGACATCACCAACTGATCTAGATTCTAATGACATTATAGTACTAATATTGAATGGGGAGTTTTTAGACACCCATTTGGATTTTTCAATATATTGTTGGATCTGCTCCGCATGAGATGAACACATTAAGAATACTTCATTGACACCAGCTTTAGCTAAAAATTCAAGTGTGTACTCAATCAAAGGAACATTGGCCAATGGTAGCAAACATCTGGGAGTAGATGCGGTCAACGGCATAAATCTGGTTTCGAAGGAGTCTGTCAAGACGACGGCTTGGAACCGTTCATCTTGAATCACTTCCTTTTGCTTTCTATTCTTTGGAGGCATGGTTAAGGATTATCAATCAGTAAAAAATTTACATCGGGTGTCCTGGGTTATGTGCCCGCGCGACGTGAGGGCGTCAGAAAAAACTTCTCGTATAACTAGTGATGTCACTAGCAATGCATTGGTTGCAACTTTTTATGATATCTATTCAGTCTAATCTATATACAAAGTGTTTGGAGCTAAAAGACAATTAGTTGTCGAGTTTTTTTTCTGGTTCAGGGGCCTTTTCAGCTTCCTTTCTAATTCTGCTGGCTTCTAATAATCTTTCCTCTTCAGCCTTTCTTTCTAATAACACTTTTTTCCATTCAGGGAGTGGTGGAGGTTTAGATTTGTTAATCTCCTGTTCCTTCATCGCAAGTAAAATGGTTCCCAATAACAAAACAATAGTAATGGCTTGAGCATACATTCTGGCTTGAACCGCCTTTTGAGAGGTGGTCATGATCTTGTCACGATTGACAAAGACCCAAGATCCATACATAGAAGCTGCCCAAGATGAGATGATGATCTCGTACTTGTATCTGTTTAAAGAAGTGAAAATCTTGTCACTAAGTGACATATTATTCCACTCCTTGTACTCTTCCAAAAGTTTACCTTGAGTGTATGAAGACAGATGCATTTGTTTGTCAAACTCCCAAGACCCTTGGTCGGCGTAGAAAGCCGAAAGTGCGATCGTAGGCATCACAATAATACATGTCTTGATACTGGTGTTGAACTTGTTGAATCTCACCGTGTGTCTTCTCTTCAAATAAGTGTACAAACCAGTGGATAAGATGGACCCGTATACAAGTCCCTTGATCCCCTCGGAGGTGATGTGGGCAATGTGGGCCTCTCTTTCTTCGTTATCAAGAAGCTTCATCTTACAAAGTAGTTGTTGTTAGATAAAAGGAATGAAAATATTGAAGTCCAATTGCGAGCCTCGATATTGAAGCGGGTACTGCATGTAGTGTCCGATCCGGCGACCTCCCTTTTTAACAACTCCCCTTTCATAACTACGCCAATCAATCGTAAAGTAGCATTTATACTCTGGTCGTCTAATTACCGTCTTAACTAAGCCCTCCTGTCATTCCCTTATCGGTGAGCATTAATTAATTCGAATTTGGTCGTATATTGCTCAATCTCCAGCTACTTAAATTGACCATGAATCACCAACCTTCCGCTCATTTACACATGGAACACGATCCAGGGCACTCCATGCCCGGCGCTCCTGTCGACAGGTGCTCTATGAATGTATGTTGAATCTTTTAATAACCTCAACTTTACTAACATCTAGATGTTATTCACCTGGGACTGGAAGAATACTTGTGTTGTATTCAAATGGTGGCATATCCGTTCCTTCACCTCGTTTGTGTTCACATTAATAGCTCTTGTTATCTTTACTGCAGGATATGAGTTTTTAAAATCGACTATTGAGAGATGGGAACGTACCAACTCAGCCACTTTAACTGGTGCTACTCCTACCAATTCAGTGGCTATAAGACAATTTAAATTAAAGCATTCACTCTTGTATGGGGTCCAGGTAGGTTACTCGTTCTTGTTGATGTTGGTGTTTATGACCTACAATGGCTGGATCATGGTGGCAGTGGCAGTAGGTGCTGCATTGGGGAACTATTTCTGGGGTTCTTTCGGGAAAGACCATTCTAGAAGTCTCGCATGCCATTAACTCTATTAATAAACGTTTAAAATTTTATCAAACGAAGATTGTAATTATGTATACTGGTTGTAGTTTTGAAGTAGAAAAAAATCCAGTTTGGAGCAATATGCTAATTAAAATGAAATTTATCTGGTTCGGATTTTTTAATTTTTCAAGAATTATTCCAAATAATCGAAATATTGCAAAACAATAAAAATTTCTACTCAAGTCAGATGTAACCAGTTACAAAATTTTCAGTTGTATTACAACTTCTAATCCATATCTTATAGGATAAGGCGATGACGTTGTTGTATTACATGGTAGACATGTTCTTCCAAGTGAAATCATTTGTAGATCACTCGTTTGAAATTTCCTAGGCAAGAAACAAAGACAGAAGCTCAATGAGACTGTGATAGAGCTACATGCACATTGTAGCCATGGCGCTAGAGTGTATATCATGATATAACGAGCCTTGTAGCTAGCTTTCTTGACCTCACAGTGATTTAAAATCTAATTTCCTAAGGCGAGTTTTGTCATTGTACTCAATATGTCGAGAAGTTTGTTAGTTAGTAATAATTTAAATGGTATATATTCGATTATTTCCTCGTGCAGCAAGAATTCACCCATCATATCCTGGCATACATAGGTGCACTGAGGCATGTTTCTCTGATACAATCAATAATGGACTCTCATGCATTTCGTCAGCATCCATACAATTGGTCTCGTACTGTTAAAGAGTGGCCGCAATACGTTTTTAACGTGCAGAT
This sequence comes from Suhomyces atakaporum, assembly GCA_030561405.1. Lineage (NCBI taxonomy): Eukaryota > Fungi > Ascomycota > Pichiomycetes > Serinales > Debaryomycetaceae > Suhomyces > Suhomyces atakaporum. Next base: position 50,274 of record JAKTXH010000057.1, read on the forward strand.
CGCCATGAAAAATGGGTTTTGACGCAAATGTTGAAAAGCTGCTAACTCACTATAAAATCAAGAAAAAGCCTTGAAAATAGCTCATGACCAAAAAAAGAACATAGCAAATGTATTGCACTTACAAAGGACTAGATAACCGAGCCAGAAGGCGCAAAATGTGCACAAATTATCTACTAATTTGCGTTAACATATTACTTTTCTTTCCTCAATTTGGCACAAGGTGCTCCAGTGGCGCAGAGGTTAGCGCTTCGTGCTTATAGCCGTTTTACGACAATTTGGTTATACCAAAAGTCACGGTCGTGTGAGGAACGCGACGGTCGTGGGTTCAAACCCCTCCTGGAGCATTTTGTCTTTTTTTGTTTTTTATGGCTTTCAATTCTTTTTCAACCTAAATAACTTAACCTAGGCAGCTTAATTGAGAAGAACCCAAAGACCACTGAAGGACTCCTCATTTTTCTTTCTCTCCTTAGTAGAAATCTTGTACCAAAAAAGGTACCATAGGCATCGCACTCCATACAGTCCGAAAATTTTATCTCATCTGGTGAGATAGAAACCAACCACATATTTCTTAGGCATGGCTGAAAAGGTTAGATACTTCTTGGAACAGACAGTTCCCGAGCTTGAAGACTTGAAAAACAAAGGGTTATTTGACAAAAATGAGCTCACCATGATCATGAGAAGAAGAACTGATTTCGAACATCGTATACAAGGCCGTGGATCAAAGCCAAGAGACTACTTAAAGTATTCTGAATTTGAAATGAACCTCGAGAAGTTGAGACTTAAGAGAAAGGCCAGGTACTTGAAGGCAGGTATGATTGACAGAAAACCAACCTTGAGTGATTGGTCAGGAGTAAGAAGAATTATGTTCATTTTTGATAGAGCCACCAGAAGATATCCAGGTGATTTGGATATTTGGGCTCAGTATTTACAATATGCCAAGAATTGTGGTGCCATCAAAGTCATTTATAAGGTTTACTCTCGTTTGTTACAATTACAACCAAGAAATATTGATGCCTGGTTATCAGCCGCAAAATATGAATTTGAAACCAATTCCAATGCTAAAGGTGCCAGAGTTTTATTTCAAAAGGGTTTAAGATTAAATCCAGAATCATTGGAGTTATGGTTAGCTTATGCTCAATTTGAATTGACTTATATTTCTCGTTTATTAGCAAGAAGAAAGGTATTGGGTTTAATTACTGAGAAACAACAACAAGATGAAATTGATCATGAGCAAACTCAACTTCAAAAGGCTATTGATAAGTCTACAGTTGGAGAAGGAGATGAAGATATTAATAATGATAAGATTGAATTACCTAATAATGAGGATATGAAAGCTGAATTAAATCATTTACCTGAAGCAGATATGAATATGTTAGGTAACCCAGAAACCAATCCTGCCTTGAGAGGAGATGTTGCATTGACTGTCTTTGATTTATGTATACCTGCAATCAGAGATACCATTCCAAAAGGTTCGACTGTTGTTCTTGCTGATGATAAGACCTTCGAAATCGTGGATAGATTTTTAAATGTTTTTGATAAATTCGAAGACTTGAACAGAGACTACTTATACACTCACGTATTTAACTATGTTCAAAACTTATATCCTAAAGATTTAAGAACTTCTTTGATTGATATCAATTTACCAATAAGAACAATCACCACCAAATCAGAAAGTTTATCTGAATCTTTACAATTATCAGTTAACAAATTCATAGCTTACAAGTCCAAGATGAAGGATTTACAAGAAAAGGATACCTTGACTAATCTCTATGTGAATCAATTATCTAATCAATTTTTGAATGGAGATGATGAAAATGTCGACAAATTATTGAAGGCCATTATCAAAAAATGTCGTACAGTTTGAAATAACGTATATATATGGGTATATAATACATCCTAATCAAGTTTAGCAAGACCAACCTCATCATCAATAGGTTTGTAATGACTTGGGCCACGGGTCTTTTTGGAGAAGATATTAAGATAAGCCCAGACCAATGAACCAGAAGTAATAGCAACCAACAATAATACCGTATACAATGAAGTATAACTGATTGGGACATAACTGAGTGGGAATTTGTAGAATCCATCAGCATAAGGTAATAAACCTTGATAATTTTTAGAAAGTGAATTGACATTTGACAAGCTTCCGAACCATCTGACTGCCAAATTGAGGGTCAAGTGGTCACCAATAACAATTCTGGTGGCATTTGTACCCGAAGAGAATGCAATGGCACTTATCAAAGTATTTTCTTCCACTCTTTTCGAGTTAGGAGTGGTAAGTAAAATATTAAGAGCAGGATCAATATCTAAATGTGAATCATGGATTTCCCCTCTGAAGTTAAAGGTTAAAGGTATATAAGCACCACCCTTCTCTATTGAGTTTTGTTCTCGACTTAATGGTATTCTGCAACTAAATGGAACGTCTTCATGAATGTATAATTGGAAAAGATGATACAATTCGTCAGTGAATCCAATAGTACAATTTTTATCTTCACTGATTCCATATTTGAAACTTAATGGCTTGCCTGTTTCCTTACATATTGGGAATGAAGTATATTTGATTCTTTCTTGTTCATCAAACTTGTGCTCACCATTATCGATATTACGTGCAATACAGTCGATCAACACGTCTTCTCCATGAGTATATGGAGTGAGGTCCAAGGGGATTTCACCATCCTTTTTGAGAGGGTACCATTGCTGAGCACTGGCCAAAGTCACCAAGGTCGCTAAGATGGAGAGTTTCATGATAGTTGATGATGTTTCAGGTTCGTCGCGTTTAAGGTGAGCTGTTCTGATGACGTAATATTAAGTTATCAGAGATGGAGAGGAGGAGGGGGATGATGTCCAATGTGAAACAATCAAGGGGGGGAGGAGAAGTGCAATATTGAAGGAGAAGTGCAATATTGAAGGAGAAGTTATGACGAATCAATAGTTTACTTCATTTAGATAAATTCATATAAATGAGAATAAAAAGAGAATAAAGAGAATAAAAAGAGAAATAACACTATTAAGGATGTAAAAAATTCATTTTATAGTCTGTTCATTACATTCATCGTTGGTGAAGTTATAGAATTTTTCAAATTATCTCTAACACACTTTTAATTAACTATTGGTAGATTTACACTGATGACATAAATTAGTACAATGTTAGATTAACTATATACTTAGTTTCTCTTGGCGAAACGTCTTGGACCTCTTTGAGAAGAGATAGAGACGGTTTGAACTGGGATCTTGAAACCCAAGGATTGGACCAAGTCAGCGGTTTCAGCGTCAACTTCCAATTGACCGTTGGTGTGGGACAAGTCCAAAGCAGAGACTTCTGGAACGTATTGATCTTTTCTTTCTCTTTCTTCTTCTTGCAACTTGAATGAGATACCTCTAACTGGACCCTTTTGAATACGCTTCATCAAGTGGGTGGTGTAACCAGCAATCTTATTTCTTAATCTCTTGGATTGAATGACGGCGATTTCAGAAGTCAATCTCTTGTTAGTTTCGAAATCCAAAGTCAACTTTGGGTAGAAACGTTCAATCAAAACCTTGGAGGCTCTCTTAACGGTTTTAGTTCTAACACGACCCTGTATAGTTAGTATTGGTTCTTCTTATTGTTATCGAATGTTGGTGGCTATAATCATCTTGATAAAATTTTAATCACTGGTGATGATTTTTTTTGCTAAGGGTTCATCTTTCCGGTTTGTGGTGATTTGTTGCGACTGGTTTGAGTGGTATTTGTTGGTATTCCTTGTAGATTCATAGCTGCCCATCCATTAACGATTGGTATCCATCATTTGTACATACCATCTTGTATAGTTATTATTGATATGACAAAGGAAAAGTCAAAGGTTTTTCACTAGTTTTTTCTGACCTAGTTGGGTGAAAATTTTGTGAGATTCGCACTGGGAGCTGTCAGGTGACCGAGACCTGCGCCAGCGCGCACGTGCATGCAGCCGAATACGCGAGGCCTTGGTGCAGGTATACACGTGACGGCTGTGACTGCTTTTTTTTTCGCGTCCCCCCATGTGACGCGGCTGTTTATGACACTGGCGTTTGTCGCATAATGTCGCGCCGGTGACGCAAGATGTCTCGCGACACACAACGCGCGACATTAATCTCACCAACAACTGTATAGTCTCAATGCTTAGCAATAGTGTTCAAGAGCCTTCAAGTCAATCCCAATAGGTTTAAACTTACATTCAATTCACAAACACACCTTTATTAGTGGAGATAATTCTAGAAGCGGTGTTCTTTCATTTGATTCTTCAATATATTTGATTGATTACTCCTCAGATTTGTTTATCAATTTTTTATACATATCAGATTGCAAAAAAAAAAAAGAATGGACGGTGTTAAAGGTAAACATTTCCATTGTGACGTCTGCTCAAGTGATTGTACAAATAGAGTACGAATTCAATGTGCTATATGTACTGATTATGATTTATGTGTACCTTGTTTTAGTAGTGGTCAAACTAGTGGTGAACATAAACCTTGGCATGATTATCATGTTATTGAACAAAATACTTATCCTATATTTGATGCTGAATGGGGTGCAGATGAAGAATTATTACTTATTCAAGGATGTGAAAACTTTGGTCTTGGTAATTGGCAAGATATAGCAGATCATATTGGGAATAGATCTAAAGAAGAAGTTGCAAAGCATTATTTTGAAGTATATTTAAATTCACCAACTTATCCATTACCAGATATGAACAATCATACTTTTGATGAAGTGACACCATTACAATTTACAAAACAACGTAAAGCCCGTTTGGAATTAAGAAAAAATTTACCATTACCCCCTCCTAAAGTTAAACCAGTTGCATCAGTTCCATTATGTCATGAAATTCAAGGTTATATGCCTGGTCGGTTGGAATTTGATTATGAAGCAGAAAATGATGCAGAAGTCCCAGTTAAAGACCTTATATTTGATCCTGATGATCTGATGGCTGATATCGAATTAAAATTGACTATATTGGATATTTATAATTCAAGATTAACAACAAGAGCTGAACGTAAAAGAGTTCTTATTTTGAACAACTTATTGGAATACAGGAAAAATATTAGTGCTGATAAAAGAAAAACCAAAGAAGAAAAAGATTTACTTCGTAAGATTAATGCTTACATTAGAATACTTTCCCCTGAAGATTTTAGTTCATTCACAAATGACATGTTAACAGAATTACGATGCAGAACCAGAATAAATCAACTTCAAAATTGGCGTCGTCATGGTATAACTACCATTGAAGATGGGAACAAATTTGAAAAAGATAAATTGATTCGGGCAGCACACTATCAAAGAATGGGACATGGTCCATTAGGAGCGAGACACTCCAATTCAGCAACTCCTAGCGCATCAGGAATGGGTTCAGGACTTTCAGCAGGTGGATTGGGTGGCAGTGGAGGTTCAGCTGGAGGAATCAATGGTCACAGAAAAGCATATTCTTCACCACAACCTGAGTTTAAGCCCAAGATTGGAAATGCTCGTGCACCATTGGATATTCTGCATGCCGCCGATTTTGACTTATTGTCTAATGAAGAGAAACAACTATGTGCAACACTTCGGATCTTACCCAAGCCATACTTGGCCATTAAAAATCAGCTCATGAAAGAAGCAGTTAAAAACAATGGTATTTTAAAGAAGAAGGATGCAAGACAAGCATTAAAGATAGATGTTAACAAAGCTTCTAAAATCTATGAATTCTTTGTGCAAATGGGGTGGTGTTCCCAGGGGTAAAGGAAGTGGTGGGGAGCGGGACATTTCATCCATCATCCATCCTCGCGAACTACTTCCTTGATCAACAAGTGTCAAGAACAAAATACGAGCTAAATCGCGCGATCTGATATGCCTCCGGAAGGCGTCTTGGCAAGTCAGGGGATGTCAATAGGGTACAAAATAAAAAAAACACAGTGACTGACAGATTACCCGCATATTCCCGCCAACTACTTACCAAACTGACACGATTTGAATTGGTCGGACCAATTTGCAAAATTCATGCTAGTGCACCATTTTTGCTCCGGGATACAAATAAAAATCACACCACTGTCAAAAAAAAAAATGACAAGAAAAAGAAAAAGAAAAAGAAAAAGCAAAACTGGTGATTTTAAACATTTTGGCTTTGAATAATACAGTGCGTAATTGTTCGCTGACACATAAAAAAAAATTGAACAATTTCTCAGGATATATATTATGTATATATATATATATTGGTATAGAGATAGTCGGTAAATATAGAACACTCACATAAACATCTCGTACTAATCAACTAGTATTCCTTCTCCAAATAAACCCCCCGTCTCCAATTCCAATTTCATCCAAAATTAATTTAAAGATTTTGGTAACTCTATTGCTAGTTTTTTTACTCACACCGTCACTAAGCGAAACTGAAAATCGTCGTGCGTGCTAGCATAGTCACGTTTAGGCTCGATTGGGATACTCCAGCTCGTACCTGAAATAATCACCCGATTTCTGTTTTAAAGCAAGATTTCATTTTAGTTGATCAAGCGTAAGTTCATTCAACGTCTTTTTAATTCCCATCAGCTAGGACTACTGGCACCCACCGTCCGTCCATACCATGCTAGACTATCTCAAATTCAGAACGGAGTCTTCTGGAAGGCACAAGGGGAAACAACATATCATAATAGTAGGGGCGGGTATCATTGGAGTATGTACCGCTTACTATTTAGTACATCATCCCAAGTTTGATCCTGAAAAGTACCATATCACCATTGTCGAAAGTAAAAGAGTGGCAGGAGGAGCATCCGGAAAAGCAGGAGGACTTTTGGCACTTTGGGCATTCCCTCAAGAAATCGTTCCGTTATCATTTCAGTTACATCAAGAGCTTTCAGACCAATATAATGGAGAAGAAGAATGGGGTTATAGAAGATTGAACACAGTATCATTAGAAGGTGATATTAGTCATTTAAATGATTTGGATGAAGAAAATGATGAAGATGATGATGAAGATGATGAAGATGAAATACATGTGGAAACTTTCAAACAATCAAAGAGACATGACTCTGATTCATCGAGCTCTTTATCAGATAAACCACCTAAAAAGACATCCCGAGCTGCTCGATCAGATGGTGGAATCAATACTCGAAGCAAATCCAAATCATCAAAAAATAAACCAAGACTTCCTGAAACCCTTAATTGGATAACAGAATCGCTAATCAATGAATGTTCCACTTTGGGAGGAACTGATACCACTGCACAAGTACATCCCTATAAATTCACCACCTTTTTATTGAAAAAAGCGGTTGAAAAATCACAAGGTGCTATCGAACTTATCATTGGTAAAGTTAATGAAATAACTTTCTCCATGGAAACAGGAAGAGCTACAGGAGTAGCTTATCAACCTACATCGGTAAAATCTTCCGTATCCTTCAAACATAAATCAGTCAAATTATATGGAGATCAAATCGTGCTTAGTGTGGGGCCATGGACTTCAAAGATTTTACCCGATTGCCCAATTTCAGGATTAAGAGCACATTCTATTACTGTCTCCCCATTCAAAGATCAACCAGTTTCACCATATGCCATATTCACCGAATTCAAAACTGGTCCTTACTCTTATATATCACCAGAAATTTATGCCAGACAAGATGAGGTATACGTGTGTGGAGAAGGGGATTCTGCGGTTGATGTTCCTGAAACTACTGATGATGTTGAAGTGGTGAAATCAAAATGTGATGAGTTATTTAAACAAGTAGGTAAAATTTCTCCTAACTTGAGAAAAGGTCATATCTTAAAAAAGCAAGCCTGTTATTTACCAGTCCTTGATGTCCCATCATCTAGTGGCCCTCTTATTGGTGAGACAAATGTTGAAAGTTTATATTTGGCATCGGGTCATTCTTGCTGGGGTATTAATAATGCACCCGGAACCGGAAAAATTATGAGTGAACTTTTACTTGAAGGTGAAGCAAAATCTGCTGATACATCGGGTCTTGATCCTTCTTTGTACTTTGATGCAAGTGTTTTGGTAAGTGATGATGAAGATGAAAAAGCTACTGAGGTCACCAACGGCCAAGATGACCATTATCTCGGAGATGATGGTGAAGATGAGGACGATGAGGAAGATGACTACGATAATGAAGAGAGACGTGAAGATGAAAACTATACCGGCGACATAAACAAGACTACCCGCAAAGCTGTCATTTATAAAAAGTCTTGTCATACGTGAAATGGTAAATAGTGAGTACATGCCTAATGAGATATGATGTAGATTATGAAGTAGATCAATACAATTGTAAAAAAGTTATGTCAACTAGAATTTTATTATTATTTTAATTGATATAAAAAGGGGGCCATATATGTTTATCGATTAATCCTGCTTTTTAGCTATTATCCCCCTACCCTTTCCTGACTTTTTCTTTACAAACTTTGATTTGAAGGAATTAACCACATTGATAGTTTTAAAGGTAAACAATGAAGCTACCATGACAAAAATTGTAGTCACCAATTTTTCGTGTTTGACCCATAACTCGCTTTCGAATAAATGGATTTCATCCTTTCTTTTATTGGCGATGTAACGTTCGTTAGTATGTTTATTTTGATGTTGGTATGGCTCTACCTTATGAAAATTGTTGTTTCTTTCAATTTCGTGTTCTCTGCTAGGATCATTAACGATGTCATTAAATATTTCAAAGTGATCAGGAAAATCCTTATATGCTGAAAATGGTACAGGAGGAATTGGAGTGGGGGTATCACTTGTCAAAATAATTGCATAATGTGGAGAAGGGAGTTTTCTGATGATTTTTCTGATCAAATCGTCGTGTTCTCTAATTGTATGAACTCTTTCTTCAGCATCGTCAGGAAGTGGACTTAAGTTAATTCTAATAACTCTTGCTCTGACATCGAAATAATCCGCCACTTCATTTTCATCATCATTAACCACATTGATAGTTTCGGCATCACAGTTCCGAATAATATACCTCTCAACAAAATCCAAATCCAATGGTTCTGCTACTCGAGGAAGTCCTATTAACGTAGATGATAATGTCAAGTATTTGCGGATTAAACTCCAATCTTCTTTTTTGCTTTCCGTCAAGTCTGTGTAAGATAATCCTGGCTGGTTGATAAGTATATATTCATCAGCTGCACATTGGGTGACAAGCTTCTTGACCAAATTGGTGACAGATGTGATATTGTGGATGACGGAGTTATCACCCGCCACTTCTTTCTTGAGACCAGGAACAACTTTATGAGACGCCACTAACACTGGCACGGCCTCTAAGCCCAAACAAATTGATACAAGACTTAGCCATACGAAAAGATTCATTAGGCAGTAGATGAAGACAGGTAATCCAATTGTCGCACAGATCCTATGTCTCTGGCTATAAAACAAGTTGATAAAATTTAGAGAGACAATAGTGCTAGTGACAAGTATTTCGGCCATGATTTTATCACTATCCATTCGAATTCTGTGTAGTTGCAAATATCCGTAATTTAGTTCACACTCCTTCCTTGTTATGATTTCTGGAACTAATACCACTAATGCCAATTATTGGCTGGTCTCACCCCACTCTACTTCTATCAGATAAGTCCTAACAGTATAAGCGAATTAAATCTGAATTAACCTTGAATTTCTTATTAGTATGAGTTTGCTTATATAGAACTGCTTTGTCCAATGTGATTTATTTTGTCCAAATCAAATTATCTATCGCTATTACATCATGATGGCTTAAGGTATTCATTTCACAAGGAGAAAAGAGGGAAAACTACGAAACATCTTGAATTGTGAAATTCAACCTGCCATCGGTCGAGTAAGCTTAATACTTTCAAGTTTAATCTTCTCTTTCACTCCAATCTCACGACATATGAATCCTGTGGATGATGCGCATCCTTTGGGTATACGGCTCCAAAACTCAGATTCAAAAAACCTACAACTCTATTGGAAATGTCTGAATCCTTAACCATTGCCCAGTCATTCGTGGACTTCTTGAATAACTCCCCTACACCTTACCATGTTGTCAATTCCTCTGTTGATAAGCTTGTGGAAGCTGGTTTCCAGGAATTGAGCGAAAGAGATAACTGGAACAAGACTCTCAAGCGTGGAGGAAAGTATTTTGTCACCAGAAATGCTTCTTCCCTCATTGCCTTCACTGTGGGTGAGAAGTATGAGAATGGTAACGGTATTGCCGTTGTTGGTGCTCATACAGATTCTCCGTGTTTGAGAATTAAGCCTATCTCCAAGAAATCATCAGTGGGATTTATTCAAGTTGGTGTTGAAGCTTATGGTGGATTGATTGCACACTCTTGGTTTGATCGTGATTTGTCTATTGCTGGTAGAGTTTATGCTACTAAAGATGGAATCACTGTACCATATTTGATTAAAATAGATAAGCCATTATTGAGAATTCCAACTTTGGCAATTCACTTTAGAAGAGATACTGGAAATAAGTTTGAATTCAACAAAGAAACCAATTTGATCCCAATCGCAGGACAAACTGCTTTAGATAAAGAAGAACAAAAGGAAGAACAAGAAGAAAAGCCCCATAGTTGTGCTGATGATCCTGAATTACAATTATCTCCAGAACAATTTGAATCGGTCCAAACTGTTATTCAGAGACACAATAAATCGATTATTGAATTGATCGCCAAGGAAATAGGTGTCAAAGCTCAAGATATTGAAGATTTTGAATTGTTGTTATTTGACCATCATAAATCTACCATTGGTGGATTGAATGATGAGTTTATTTTTTCACCAAGATTGGATAACTCGACTTCTTGTTTCACTGCTACTGTTGCCTTAGCAGAGGCATCTAAAGATTTGGCTGATCAAAAAGGTATTCAATTAATCTCATTATTTGATCACGAAGAAGTTGGTTCCACATCTGCTCAAGGTGCTGAATCAACCTTCTTACCCGATATTTTCCAAAGAATTGCCAAAGTTAATTTCGATGGTGAACCAAGTGACTATTTCCATGAAGTGGTAGCTAAATCTTTCTTGTTGTCTTCAGATCAAGCACACGGTGTGCACCCCAACTATTCTGAAGCTTATGAAGGCAACAACAGACCACATGTGAATTCTGGTCCTGTAATCAAGATCAATGCCAACCAAAGATATGCCACCAATGCTCATGGAATTGTGTTGATCAAGAAAATTGCCAATGAAGCCAAGATTCCTTTACAATTGTTTGTGGTGAGAAACGATTCTACTTGTGGATCTACCATTGGTCCACTCATTGCTGCCAAATTAGGTATCAAGACTTTGGACTTAGGTAACCCACAATTGTCCATGCACTCGATTAGAGAAACCGGGGGTACTTTTGATGTTCTCAGATTAACCAATCTCTTCAAGGCCTTCTTTCAAAACTATGTAAAGATTGACGAGTCTATCTCTCGTGATCATGTTAAGATTTAGATTACAGGTAAATAAATCAAAAATCAAGATATTATAGTCCAACTAAAATCCGGCGATTAGAACGAGACTTTTCATGTTTCATAAAATATTGAACTTGCTACATTCCGACGTCTAATCGCCGGCCTATGAGAGAAGACTTTTCACGATAAGAATAAGAGTGATAAACACAATCTTAACTAACTAATCAACTCTATTTATAGCTCCGGAAACACATTTTCGGTAGAATACCCTATAACATTTCCTGGAGGATAATAGGAACAGATAATATATGTGCCCCATACTGGATTACAGTATTTATAGGCGCAACCCACAGAGCTGGTAGAGTTCCATATCATTGCTGTAAAATGATTATAGGTTGATTCTGTACCATAATTATAGGTGGTACCTTCTTTATACCACGCATCCACTGCTCCCGAAGTGCTGTACCCAATGGCGAGATTTTCACCGTACTGACCTCCTGAATGCACAAGAACCCCACTACAATCGTATTTTGAGGCATAATCAGCAGCATACGACGCAACCGTATCATTCCAGTGTAGTTGTTGGGCCCGATGTAGATTGCGGTATCGGTTATGGCTATCTAAGATAGTGGTTTGGAACGGAGATAAAGCTTCAGGTTGCAGTGTGGGCTGCAAATAAATTTTAACTATCTCAACCTCAGTAATGGTAGCAGCAAGCGAAAGGGTAGTCAATAAAAGTAAATACAACATTAACTTCTACACATTTTGGTGCTTGCTCATATTATATAGTAACTGTTGGTCACAGGTCTACAAGCTGATACCGTCTACAGTCAAATGGTATACTATTATGAAACAACTGTGGGAACCGATTCTGACAATTTAAATTGAAAGAATTATTTTTTTTTTTCCGTTTTAAATAATCGAACAATTCTACTAATATTAAATTGGTCTCGATGCAAGATCTACAATTCTTAGAGTTTTACGAGGCGTACCTGATGGTAGGTATTGTTTCTTGGAGCGGCTTTGGGCATTTGTATGCATGGTATTGCTACAATTGGCTGGGACTGGTGTGACTTCAGTACAACTATGGCTCAAGATTTCGTACCTTAACCCGTAGCTTAACCCGTAGCTTAACCCGTAGCTTACCTAATCCTACTGTACTTGATTTCATTCACTAATTCAAAACCCCTTACGATTTCAAATTAGATGAAAATTGGTATTTTGCGATAATTCCTAACTTTCTTTGGTAGATTAAAAGAAATGGTCGCTTACTTGAATCAATTGTTCTCCCGCAGATGGCTACCGACTGCAGGTCACGTGCGAAGGTGTAATGGTGCTTCTTTTTCCGACAAAAAATTCCTCGCATCTGACAAATGAGATCTTTGGCACTAATAGCTACCATGTCTACACCAATCCAAAACATCGTTCACCAAGAAAGCACTTCTATATCTGACTAGATCGAATTCAAATAGTACCGAATTTTCTCGGCCGTTTTTTTAAGCCTTGCCGTTATTTTATTTTAATTTTATCTTATTTTATTTTTTTTCTGTCAATTTTCCTACACTCTCTTCAGTCATTTCAAACTGTGGATCCAACGCGGCGTTAGTAAGTATCTCTTCTCATGGTTTAAATACTTGACAATAACTTCATTTCTTGCAACCATCCCCATGTCTTCCATAGCTAGTAAAGACAAGGCAGACAACGTCAAGTTGGTGGTGTCTCATGACTTGGAAAGATCAGATGAAGAAGTGATATCTGTGGCTGAAGGTCAGACTGAAGACCTTAAGAGAGCATTGAATGCCCGTCAAATTAATATGATCACCATTGCTGGTGTTATTGGTACGGGATTATATTTGGGTACTGGTAAAGCTCTTTCTCGTGGTGGTCCTCTATCACTTTTATTATGTTATTCCATTATTGGAGTATTGGTATTTTTCACCATGCTTTCTTTGGGAGAAATGTCGGTGCAATATCCTGTATCCGGTTCTTTTACTACATACGCTCGTCGTTTTGGTAGTGAATCTTTAGGGTTTGCCATTTTAATAAATTATTGGTTTAATGATGCTTGTTCTGTTGCATCTGATTTGACAGCTCTTCAATTGGTGATGAAATATTGGACTGATTTCCCGTTTTATGTGGTGTCGTTGATTTTTTGGTTTTTTTTATTGGCTTTAAATGTTATTGATGTCAGATTATATGGTGAAGCTGAATATTGGCTTGCACTTTTAAAAGTGATTTCGATTATCATTTTTTTTATCATTAGTATCATTTGTAATGCTGGTAAAAATCCCGCTCATGAATATATTGGATTTAAATGGTGGAGTCATGGTGATGCTCCTTTTGTTCATGGATTTAGAGGTTTCGCCAATGTCTTTGTGACTGCCTCTTTTGCTTTTGGTGGTGTTGAAGCTATTTCCTTAACTGCTGCTGAAACAAAAAAACCCACCATTGTCATTAGACAAACAATCAAAAATGTTTTCTGGAGAATTATTATCTTTTATGTTTTCACTGCTTTCTTTATTGGTATGAATGTTCCTTATGATTATCCTAACTTGGCCACCGGTGATGTCGTCACTTCTCCTTTCACTATTGTTTTCCAAATGGTGGGGGCCAAAGGTGCTGGTAGTTTTATGAATGCCGTCATTTTGACTTCGGTCATCTCTGCTGGTAATCATGCCCTCTTTGCTGGTTCCAGACTTGCTTACAATCTCGGAACTCAAGGTTTCTTCCCTAAAATTTTCACCAGAGTCAATCGTTTTAAAATTCCATATGTTGCTGTCATTTTCACCTGGTTATGTGGTGGTCTCTGTTTTGGTTCTTCCTTCATTGGTGCAGGTACTTTATGGTCTTGGTTACAAAGTATTGTCGGTCTTTCTAACTTGCTTTGTTGGTGGGTCATTGGTATTACCAGTATCCGTTTCAGAAGAGGTTTGGAACGTCAAGGTAGAACTCATGAGTTATTATTCAAAAACTGGACTTACCCTTATGGTCCTTGGTTCGTGGTTATATTCGGTGCATTCGTTATCTTGGTTCAAGGCTGGACCTCATTCTCTCCATGGGATACCGCCAGCTTTTTCCAAAATTATATTGAATTAATCATCTTCCCTGCATGTTTTATCTTCTGGTGGTTGGTCAGAAAGGGTAAGGATAAGTTTGTAAAATTCGAAGATATGGACTTTGACACTGATAGATATTACGAAACCGAAGAAGAATTGAAGGAAATCGCAGAACGCAAATCCTTGAAGGGATGGGCAAGAATAAAGCATAATCTTAATGCTGCATTCGTTTGATAGACTTTTCGCCTATATATATATATTATAACTAATTAATGTGGACATGATCAAGGTACTAATTGTAATATAAGAGAATACAACTCAAGTAAGAGAGAGGAACGATAGTTTTGTTCAACTTAAAGAGCAGTATATCTAGAAATGATTGCGCAATTTTCAAGTTTTCAAGTTTTGTATATTTTTTGCAAGTAGTTGCGCGCCAGGAGACAGGTATGCTTCTATAAATCATATCGATGTCTGCCTTGGTTAATTCTTAAGATCCCGCTGCGTTTGGAAGCTCTTGCCCTGAGTTTGCTATCTCTCCTTACAACCTACCGCTCACAATTTCAAGAAATGGTTGCGTGGTCTAGTTGGTTATGGCATCTGCTTAACACGCAGAACGTCCCCAGTTCGATCCTGGGCGGAATCATTCTTTTTTTGCAATATAAATTTTTTTAATTTTTTATATACATCATAGACTTAGACTTGCTATTACATTTCTTGTGCCCTTATTTATCGATACCCTTGCTACTTTACGATAGCAAAGATATATATATCTTATTATATTCGATACTCTACATTTCGTTCATTTCTAGAATAATATGCGAATTTTTCAAAAATATAACTTAACTCTACCAGACAACAATAAACATCTTATCCAAAAAGAACACTAACCACACGGTTCTAGATGGAAATTAAAAAAATGCGCAAACCCGGAATCGAACCGGGGGCCCAACGATGGCAACGTTGGATTTTACCACTAAACCATTTGCGCAAAGGAAGCTCCGCGACGGGGAATTGAACCCCGGTCTACCACGCGACAAGCGGTAATTCTAGC
>JAKTXH010000058.1:0-65361 GCA_030561405.1 Suhomyces atakaporum
AAGGCGCGGTGCTAATAACGCCGAGATCAGCAGTTCGATCCTGCTAGGGACCATTCTTACCCAGGGCGTGTGGCGTAGTTGGTAGCGCGTTCGCTTAGCATGCGAAAGGTCTCCGGTTCGACTCCGGACTCGTCCATTTTTTTAAATTCAATCAGAACCTTGATTATGATAATTAATTTTTAACTACTATATCTTTCTCTAGATAGACTTGTGATGGGATGGTTCTGCTAAAACCATGGGAAAAGTTACTTACGAGAGTTATATGTAATTTGTTTAAACTACAAAGGGACCATTGCAAAAGTGGAAAGATTATCTATTAATACATATATACACACTCTACTTTCTGATCTTTATAGATTCTATAAGATCACCACCAAGTAGGGTTATTTGATTGAAAATAGCATCCTTATTAATAACCACCTCATCTTCACGATCCTCCAAAGGCTTAACATTAATTCCGATATTAGCTCTGAATTTCTTTTTACTGATAGCATCAGGGATGAAGATTCCACTGATAACATTTGAACCATCTTCATTTAAACCGGTAAATTTTTTAGTGGAGAAAATAATCATATGTCCAAACTTGTCGGTCAAATCATTGAAAAATGCTTGAATCAAATCATATTGAGATGTGAAATCATTTGGGAATGAAGTTTGAGCATTGATTAAATTCTTGAATTTATTAGGTGGTAAAATACCTGAAGAAATAGTCAAACTAGACGTTTTAACCTTAATAACAAAATCAAAATCTTTCAATGCTGGAGTGAAAATTAAGTCCAAATTAGTTTCATTTAAACCTTCGGATTTAATAAGCTGGATGGCTATACGTGATAATGCTGTTAATCTACTTGCAATTGGCAAGCTAAGATTGCTGGTCCATAAGATACCTGAAGGATCATCCTTAGAACCAATGAAAAGTTGGGTTTTAATTCCTGAAGGATCATTTTTTCTGATCTTTTCAAAGTTCAGCTCGATAATTCTATAAGATTGAATATTAAGTCTATCACTTAATTTGGTAGGGTTGGTAACATCATCATTAGCACTAGTCTTAACAAGATCCAAAATAAGTGGGACTTCTTTCCAATTCCAATTGGCTAAAAAGTTCAATATTTGTAAGAACCCATTTTCAACTGAATTTGGAACCGTGTATGGAGCTGGATCAACAAATGGTTTAATTGCAAGAAGTTCAATTAATTCATCTGAAAAATGATGTAAAAGAAGTTGAGAATCCAACCATTGTTTGAATAATCTTACACATGGAGAGTAAAATTTGAAGTATGTGGCAAGTTGAGATATAGTTCTAGTATGTTTAACAACACCCATATATCTTTGATTAAACTTCAAATAAACTTCTTGTAATAATGCCTTTTGTTTATCACTGTTTGTGATTGCTCTAAGATATAATACTTCATCTCTTTCAGTTAAAATCCGAATTCTAAATCCAAATCCTTCAGGTGTAAGAATATTCAACAAAGTTATGTTTTGATTAAATGGAATAGAATTATCTTTAGTAATAAATGATTGATAAGTAGATTCACCAAGAAGTTCATGAATTTTCAATAAGAAAACACTCTTCATTTTTTCCAATGATATTAATTCATC
This sequence comes from Suhomyces atakaporum, assembly GCA_030561405.1. Taxonomy (NCBI): domain Eukaryota; kingdom Fungi; phylum Ascomycota; class Pichiomycetes; order Serinales; family Debaryomycetaceae; genus Suhomyces; species Suhomyces atakaporum. The sequence goes on from JAKTXH010000058.1 coordinate 1,603, forward strand.
AGGCCATCTTGTAGAAGATTCAAATTCTAATACAAGATCATTCCAAAAGTCAGGATTAGATCCAGCAAATGGAACTGGTTGTAAAAGGGAAGTATATCTCAAAGAGTTTGAAGCAGCAGAAATTGCTCTCACTTGCAAAGGAAGGGAGAAATTGGTGATGATTTTAACTAATTCTTCATAAGAGCTAGCAAGAGTGGTGTAATTAGTTAAGGTGGTAATTCCTGATTGTAAAGAACCTTGGGAAGTAGAACTACCTGAAACCAAAGGAGGAGGAAGTCTATCATTGAAGTCAACTACTTCAGTCAACAAGCTACCTGAAATCAGTTGATGCAAATGTTGATCAAGAGCAAACTTAACAATGGTTAACACAATCGGTTCATTGTTAGTGTATGTCCACACCACACAGTGTTGAATATTACCATCCTTGAACCTTCTCAATGATGCCTTGGAACCCCAGAAAGATCTGAATTTTAATCCTAATTCCTGATCATCATTGCTTGGACCTTTTGTAACAAGTTTTTCTGATTCTTCAGTATTCAATTGAAGTCCAACAATATAAGTCATTGAAGATGAACTTGTTGGTTTTCTCTTGGTAATCGGGAATCTATTTGATGAAGTTTCATTTCGTATGTGAATCAAATTAACTCTATTATTCAAAGCAGTTTTCAAAATGACAAAGAGCTTATGTTTGATATAATTATCAAAGCTTATAAATGAAATTCTTTCCAAAGGACCAAAAGAATCCACTAATTCATCAGGAATAGTAAGTTTCAAAACAATATCATATTTCATCTGATCAAAGGTTGATTTTTGTAACAAGATTGGATCAAATCTATCGAAAACAACGTCATTCAATAATCTGAGAGTTTCCTTAGCTTGAACTTGTAAAGTTTGATAAGAAGATTTAGTCATTTTCCATAACACATTCAATTTTGTGTTCTTATCAAAAATGGTTGGAACACCAAACCCACCTGAATTATACTTTGAAGGAACATTTTCACCGATTAAGGAAGAAAATGAAACATAACCGTCATTACTTAAGTCCATAGTACCTAAATATTTTATAGTACCCTTGAATAATTGATAAGAAGAGAACCCATGTAATAAGATTTTGTTACCATTCAAACCACCACCATTCAATAATACAGACATTAAAGTTGCAAATTCAAAATGACCAAAACCACCTTTATTGCAAGAGGAACCTAAACCACGTTGTTGAAGCCATAATCTACCTAAGATACAAGCATCTTTAAAAGCTTCTGTAGTCTTTTTGGTGGTGTAAAGGAATTTCAAGTAATAATCATAAGCGGTGGAAGATAATATGGAAGCATTGTATAAAGGAGTTGGAGGTAATTCTTCAGCATCTGTTTGAACTCTAATACAATTTTTATCAGGTAATAATTTTTTGGAATCAAAATAACCAAATGGGAAACCAACCAAGATGTTTATCGAGAATTTAGTTTTGTGGAAAGTCAAGTCCTTAGGATTATCAGTTTGAATAGATTCAAGTTTTAACACTGGACATAATGGATCGTCATTTAAAAATTGATATGATATTTTGATAGGTAAGTTATTTTTCTTGGATAATGGGATTAAATGTTCTGCCAAGTATGCCAAATAAAAAGCTCTCTTATAAAGGGCTCTATAGTTAAGATAATCCTTTGGTTGAAATAATTCTTCAGGAATAGTTAAAGCAATATCAATAGACAGACCTTCTGAATTTGCTATACCAGTTTTCAACCCAAAAGATCCCACTAATGAAATCTCTTTAGGTGGAACGTATGAAAATGTATAGTTCACTTTGGTTGGCTTTGGATCAGGGAATGGAATGACAAGTTTCTTAGAATTAAAGAGTGCTTCAGCTTGATTCAATGAAAGATTCTCAACACTTGGAACCTGAGAGATAAGTTCATGAAGTCTATGTAACACCTTCTCAATCTTGGTCACATGCGACTCCTTCAATTTAAGTTCTTTCATAAGCTCATCGATTTGAAGCTTGAATATATTAGACTTGAATAATTCCGCGGTCTCTCTAGCCACCTGAATATCTTGTGCCGAAAGTTGTTTTCTTTGTTTCTTGGTAGGAGGTCCGGGATGTCCATTTTTCACTGGTTGTTCTTCATCATCTTCATCTTCTTCTTCATCTTCTTCTTCGTCATTTTCATCTTCGTCATTTTCATCTTCATCATTTTCATCTTCGGATTCGTCCACACCTTGTGGTGGCACTTCGCTGGCGAGACTTTTTTCTATCTCGTCAGCCCCATTCTTCACGGATTCTTCCTCGGCTTTTCTCTTGCCCATTTTGTTTCTAGTTCCCACTTTACACTAGTGGATGGCCTAGTTTAGTGGTTGAAAATTACAATTTTTTCGATACTCTTCGGGAGTATTGGCGCGCGCACTACGCGATGCAAGAAGAGCCGTCACGTGCCGCTCCTTCTGTCGTATAGATCAGGTCAAGCCTTTCACAACCATTTCAAGCATGCTTTATTCTGAAGAGATTGGTATCCCAAGAACCGACCCCAAGCGGTGGCGGCTCCACGTGACGCCGTTGGGCCGTACCACGTGGCACTACTTGACGGAAGAGGAAAGTCAAACGGCACCTCGGTCCCAATACGTTGATTATCTTCTCGAAACAGGCGATTTTAAAGGCCCAAAACCGGATCATAATATTCAAACTCCATTCACGGCTGCAAAAAAGGGGGCAGAGTTTTTCCTGTTGCTCCAAGACCCCGTTAGTGGCATCTTTCCCAATCAGTATAAGGGCCCCATCTTCTTAACTATTGGATATATCATATCTCATTATTATGCTAAGATTGAGATTCCTGAGGCCTATAGATTGGAATTGATCCGTTTCTTTGTCAATAATTCCCACCCTGTGGATGGAGGTTGGGGTCTTCATACCGAAGATAAATCCACCTGTTTTGGTACCACCATCGTATATGTTGGACTTCGATTATTAGGTTTGGCTGCTGATCATCCTGTGTGTATAAAAGCAAGAAAAACATTACATTCACTTGGTGGTGCTAAGCAAAATCCTCATTGGGGTAAGATGTGGTTGGCAATTTTGAACGTTTATAAATGGGAAGGTGTGAATCCTGCACCACCTGAATTATGGGCTTTACCTTATTCTTTACCTATTCATCCTGGAAGATGGTGGGTTCATACTAGAGCCATCTATTTACCTGCAGGGATAGTTCAAGCTAATCGGGTCCAGTGTCCGGAAGATGATTTGATTAGGGCTTTGAGATCAGAACTTTATTTACCCAATGAACCCTATGATAAAATCGATTTCTCTAAAACTAGAAATATCGTGTGTGGAGTCGACTTGTATTATCCTCATACAAAATTGCTTGATTTTGCCAATTATTTTCTCAGTACTTATGATAAGTATAGACCTAAGTGGGTACTTAATTGGTTGAATAAGTATAACTACAACATTCTTATCAAAGAGTTTGGAAACACCCAACACTTGACGATCGCCCCAGTGAGTCATTCGTTTGCTCTCATTGCAACAGCCTTTTTGGAAGGTGTAGAGGGAGAGAATTTCAAAAAGGCATTTGCTCGTTCCAATGATTCCATATTCCACGGTCCTCAAGGTATGATTGTTATGGGTACCAATGGATCACAAACTTGGGATGCAGCATTCATGATTCAATATTTTATCATGACAGGGTTGGCAGATTTACCCCAATTCCAAGAAACTATTGAAAAAGCATACTTATTTTTGGTCAGAAGTCAATTCGATGATGAATGTGCCGACGGAAGCTTTAGAGAAAAACGTAAAGGAACCTGGGGCTTTAGTACAAAAGAACAAGGTTATACTGTTAGTGATTGTACAGCAGAAGCAGTTAAAGCAATCATTATGGTCAACAATCATCCAGCATTTTCTCACTTAGTTGGAACCATAAAGGATGAAAGTCTCTATGACGCAATTGATATTTTGATGGATCTTCAAAACGTGGGTAATATTGAATATGGTTCGTTTGCAGCTTATGAGAAAATTAAAGCTACTCCGTTACTTGAAAAATTAAATCCAGCAGAAGTGTTTAATAATATTATGGTTGAATACCCTTATGTTGAATGTTCTGATTCAAGTGTCTTAGGAATCACATACTTTCATCGAGCATACCCCAATTATAAGCCTGAGAAGGTTAAGAAAGTCATTGATGATGCCATTCAATATATCATCAAGACTCAAAATAAGGACGGTTCATGGTACGGTAGTTGGGGTGTTTGTTATACTTATGCATCGATGTTTGCTTTGGAGGCATTACATTCGGTGGATTTGACATATCTGAACTCCACATGTGTTCGTAAAGCTTGTGATTTTCTTCTTTCAAAACAGTTATCAGATGGTGGTTGGTCTGAATCGATGAAATCGTGTGAAACCCATTCTTATGTTAATGCAGAACATTCACAAGCTGTACAGACTGCTTGGGCACTTATTGCACTTATTTTGGTTGATTGTCCTGATCATGCAGCCATCACAAAAGGAATCAAATTATTGATGGATAAACAAAGTGCTGATGGTCAATGGCAGTATGAAGGTGCCGAGGGTGTCTTTAACCACAGTTGTGCTATTGAGTATCCTTGTTACAGATATTTGTTTCCCATAAAGGCATTGGGTCTTTATGCTAAAAAGTTTGGAGATAGTCCAATCAAAAATTAACAACATGACAAGTTTCAAAATTAATAAATTGGCGAGATCCAAAAATTAACTACATGACAAGTTTTAAAAATTAAATAATATGACAAGAGCTGTGCTCTGATTATCTTTGATTAAATGAAGTAAGATTCCGTAGCATAAACACCGAATTTATCACCTTTCAACTCACGCTTCAGTATCATATATGAAAATCCTCTTTTATGATACGAACGATTAGTTTTACAGAATAGATTAGCCCGACCTATCTTGAATTTGCTGTAATTTTTGTAGGATAACGATAAAACATTTCTTTAGCAGTACGACGATCGATTTAATTTACTCCTTAAGTAATCATAAGGCACGTTTACTGGAGCCTCGTTAAATGTCTGTGGGCCAACTTCATTCAGTGCGAGATATACCTTCGGTGAATCTTTTTTTTAAAGCGAGAAAAAAACAAAACAGATGCCCTTAGCCGAACATTAAATGCTAAACAATATTGGGAAAGTGAATTCTAGATCAAACGGCCAGAAAAAAAACTAAAATTATCAAAATTCAATAGTGAACATAGTACCTCATAAATTCATAATTTTCAACAATTGGTTGCGTGGTCTAGTTGGTTATGGCATCTGCTTAACACGCAGAACGTCCCCAGTTCGATCCTGGGCGGAATCAATTCTTTTTTTTAATTTTTTGATACTCTTTTGCCTTCCTTCTTGCTTTAAGGGGCAGTATGAACTTCCTGAAGTGGCTACTGAATCAACTGATTTTATTCTTTCTCTAGTTGACTAAACTGTTAGACATTATGACATAGTCTGTTAATAATTGAACGTATTTGTAATTTTTTTAAAAAAAAGCGTAGTAAAAAGATAATCAGTGAAATTGTTAAATTGTTAGAAAAGTCCACTTTTTACAAGGATAATGAATGGTAGAATCGGATACCTTGAAATGAAACCCCCACCTATATAGAGTAAGTGCTTGTAGGTGGCATAGAACATATTTGAGGTTACTAACAGACGTTACCTATCCTACTCTGGTCGCGCATGGTCTAAGACTCATCCGAGTCCCTAAGCCCATAAATAAACAATAAACTTGAGGCGTTTTTGATCTAAAGAGTGCACGTAATAATTATTATATGTGGAGCGGTTAATTCTTGAAGGCATTATTCAGATAGACTAGAATAAATAAAATAAATAAAATAAATAAAGGTCATATTTGATGATTCATAACTTCAGGCTTATATTCATCTTGGGAGACTAAAGCCATTCCTATTGATTCTTCAAAACAGGTTCCAATCGGTGGTATCGATGTAATTGGCCGTATTCTCACTATAATACGAGAATGGGTGACTCACCACAACCACCTAAAAATGGGTGAAAGATTCCTGGCAAACTTCCGAGATTTGACCTGGAAACTTTTGGTTTCATCAGGTATACAAACCTACAATATTACTGGTGGTACTAGACCAATTCCAACCCCACAATCATTCCCTGTGTGACTAATTCAATTGAGTCATTCTGAGTCACCATCGTCATGACTAATGCGACCTCTCCCCTAATGTTTATAAGACCCCTCGCTGGTCCCTGAACTTAACTCATCACCAATTGACCCGTCAACTATGCCTCCTTTAGTACCGTTTGGTAAGGAGTTTCGTGCAAAGTACTTTTCAAAGTTCGACGACGATGCTACCCCTGTGAATCATGGATCTTATGGTGCCGCTCCAGATCTTGTTTTGCAGAAGTACTATGAAGCTACCGACTATGTAGCACGATTTCCCGATCGGTTCATGATAACCGACCAGGAGGCCCAGTATCATGATTCTGTGGCAGAATTGGCCAAGCTTTTGGGGACTGGACCTGAAAACTTGGCGGTGGTAGATAATGCTACTTCCGGTGCTAATACTGTTTTAAGAAGTTATCCATTTAAAAAGGGTGACAAGATTGCTTATGCCAGTACCATTTATGATAGTGTGGAGAATATTCTTAAATTTTTAGAGACGAGAGTGGGTGTGGAATTGATCCCAGTTGAGATTGTATATCCCATCAATGATGATGAAGTTATTGCGAAATGGACACAATTGTTTGAGACAAACAAGCCCAAAATTGCCTTGTTTGACACCATCACTTCCCAGCCATGTATGAGAGTACCATTTGAAGACTTGACGGCATTGTGTAGGAAATACGATGTGTTATCGTTTATTGATGGAGCCCATTCTTTTGGATTAATCCCAATTGATTTGGATAAACTCCAACCTGATTTTTACTATTCCAACTTACACAAGTGGTTTTACATGCCACCAGGAAGTTGTGTGCTTTATGTGGCTCAACCACACCACCGGTTGATCCATACTTTGACTATTAGTCATAGTTATGTGGACGAGAATGTGACGTTACCGCCCGAATTGGAGGCCACTCGGTTCTTGGATCGGTTTGCATTCACTGCCACCAAAAACTACGCCCATATTGCTACCATCCCACATGCCATAAAATTTAGACAAGAAGTATGTGGAGGTGAAGATGAAATTAGAACTTATTGTCATGAATTGGCCCGTAAGGTTGCAGTCTACGTTTCAGAGAAATGGAACACCCCATACCTAAACAATAAGGAAGATACTGCAGTTACCACCATGGTGAGTGTGGAGCTTCCTAGTGAGAAGTTGGGACTTGATGTGGCTCTTGTCAAGAAACATTTTCCTCAAGTATTGAAATTCACCTCTGAGAAATACTTCTTTGAACATAAAACTTTTGTGCCTTACCTGGTCCATAACAATAAAATCTATGTTCGTTTCAGTTGTCAAATTTATAACTCTTTTGAGGATTATGTTTATGCCAGTGACAAGGTTATTGAAATCTTCCAGGAGTTGGTCAAGAGTGACATATACAACTCGTTTAAGAATTAGTTGGAACTGAAACAGATACATATCAGTCTGTAATTGACTGGACTTGACAAGGGTCAACAAGTATTGCTTCAATTCTTAACTTCTATGTTAATGCTTAAACAACCAGATTTGTCATTTTTCGATTTAGATGAGTCACTGGTGTCTTCTCACTATAAAGCGAATAATTAATCTGTTCTATTTCCTAAATAATATATAACAATTTTATAAATAAAGATCCTTTTGATGATCAGACCGTTTGGATTCTAGTAAACTCTTTTCTTAAATTTTTGAAAGTCTTCTTACTCTTGCCCAATTTGTGTCTATGGAACAATCTTTTATAAATTGAAGCCAATTTGGTAAAGTATTTCTCTTCTCCCAATACCATTATTCCGAGATTGAGTGCAGCCAAAACAATAATGAAAGTGTAATATTTGTTGCTAAGATTAGTCAATTGCATCAAGTCTGCCCACCAGGAGTCTTCCTCGATTCTAAAGAGGGCCACAGAAAGTAACACAGCCCCTATCAAGTTCAATATGAAGGGATAATTTTTAGTCATACTTTCTCTGTAAGGTGGACCACTACTTAAAACAACTGCAATGAGGATATACTGAAGGTTGGAGAACAAGAATAACACCGTATTATCAGAAGATTTCACTTCATCATCACCCCCTGGAATAGGTCTAACATACCATGGTTCATTTTGCACCCATCTCCAAATCAATACTTGGAAGATTAACAACACCAAGATATGACAAATTAAAGGAATTAACACTTTAGGACTTACCAAATTTGCCGTTGGTCTTTTAACCACCAATTGTCCAAAGGGTTTGGACCAAGACATGAAGATGGCCAAAGGTAAAATCAAAAACATATCAATGTACAAGAATTGGAAATCCCCCAAATTGGTACCTCTTTTATATAAAATCGTCACTGTAATAAACTGAATAGCTGAATACAACGACATGAATTTGAAGCATGAAAAACTGGTGACCAAACTAGATCTTCCTTCTTTGATAACATCCAATACACATGAGATTTCGAATTTTCTAGACGTAAATGGAGCAGCAACCGAAGCTTCGGCTTCCGAAAGTGAAATACCAACATCTGAAGCTTTCAACGCTCCACAATCATTGGCACCATCACCACAAAATCCAACAGTATAATCAATTCTTTGAAGCTGTTCCACCAATTCGTGTTTCTCATCAGGCGACATTCTGGCAAAGATATCACATTTCATAAGAACACTATCAGTAAGTCTTGTATTTTTGACTTCAGTTAAAAGATATCTGAAAACATCACCAGTTATAGCCAAGACATATTTTTCATCATGTCTGATATCACTGGTTTTCAAAGTATCAGGATCGAGTCTTTTAAGAGGATCGTTCATTTCTTGCCATTCAATTCTCATTTCTTGGGTGACTTCATCTTCAACAAAACTGGGAAGATAAATACTTTCAGTACTTGGATCAATCAATTCACATTCTTTTCCCACACTGATAGCTGTTAAGATATTATCACCAGTACACATAATAGTTCTAATCTGAGCCTTGTTAAGTTGCTTTAAAGTTCCGGTGGTGGAGGGTTTCAATTTGTTTTCAAAGATAATAAATCCCGTGAAAACCAAGTCCGATTCATAGGATTCACGAGTTCCATTGAGATCTCCATCCAATTCCTTATAAGCACAAGCAATGACTCTAAAACCATTATGGGTGTAGTGATGAAGTAATTCTTCATAGTTTGATGGAAGGGTTTCGGGATTGCAAATATCCAACATGACTTCAGGTGCACCTTTTGAAAACACATAACTATGGTTGGGGTCAGATACCAATACTGACATTCTTCTCAAGGCCGAAACAAATTCAAATTCCTTGTCAATAGTAAAATTAATGTGTTGAGATCTCACAATAGGCTTACTGGAAATATCGTCCTCTTGGTATGAGAACTTAGTAAATTCAAACATTTTGAAATCAAGAGGATCACCCAAGAGCTCATTTTCAATTAATCTCAACGAGTGACAAGATGCCATCCCTGACAATAAAAAGCTTCCCGTATTGAATTCATGAGAGGACTTGGGGACTTGTTGAGGAATGTCTTTCACATCACCTACCAAGTCATCAAAGATAATTTCCTTTCTTCCCTGGGCGTTCTTTGTGAGATGAACTCCCAAAATATCCAAACCATCTTCAGTCAAAGTTCCTGTTTTATCAAAACACATCACATCCAATTTACCTCCAATGTTCACTCTTGTAGGCGCAATACAGAAAATTTGTAGTTTTTTCAATCTGTTAATGGCAAAGGTAGTACCAATGGTTAATGTGGCAGGCAAGGCAGGTGGTACAACAATGGTGATAATATCCAAAGCTCTCAAAATAATAAGTCTTGTTGGTAATCCCAATTGAATAAAGTTATAGGTGGAATAAGAAAATCCAACAGCAGCAATCAATGTCATAAAACCAATATATTTAAACGAATCTTCATAGAATTTAAATCCGGTTGGTTTGGGAAATAACATAGATCTAACCAAAGACCCCTTGGTGGTATTGAAACCTGTTTTAACTGTCATAGCAGTAACAGGCTCATCATTTGTAGATTTCAACTTCAAAATCTTAGTACCATTATACAAGAATGATTTGGATAATAAAGGAGCCGTGAAATTTTCGGGTAATAATTGCACGGTCTCTTGAGTAGCACTAGATTTAGTGACTGGAACACTTTCACCAGTTAACATTGACTCATTTATCACACATTCACCATTAACCAACAAGGCATCGCAAGGGACAATTGATAAGGAAGGATCTACTTCAAAAACATCACCAGGAACCAATTCATTGGAGTCGATTTGTTTCCAAAATCCATTTCTCCACACTCTAACTTCACAAACAAAACGGGACACTTCTTGTAATCTTTTAATGGTAGACTTGGTTTCAATTAACGAATTAATGATGGAAGCCATTGAAATAACGAAAATACAAGATGCATAATAGAAATAATCATCTGCCAACCACAAGAATACCGAGAACACTTGAAATACATAAAAGGGATGTAACACCTCATCAGTCAAGAGTTGCAATACGGTTTTTTCTTCGATTTCAATGTTGTTTTCACCAAAAATACTTATTCTTTGTTCTTGCAATGATTGAGAAACACCTTCCTTGGTGTTCTTTACATTAAGCCATTGAGAACTATACCAATTGGAGTTAGTTCTGAAGATATCTTCCACTGGATTGTAAAAGAAATTGATGTATCTATAAGTAAATGAATGAATGAACGGTACCACAGGGTCCACTTCCTTAGTTAAAGGTTTAGAATCTTCCAGACTCTCATCACTTACTGATAAAAATGTTGATAATCTATCATTGAGTCTCTTTTTGTTAATGGTGACAATCGCCAATTCTCCAAACGCATTTTCAATCACACACCAATCGGCTTTACCCAAAGGACATTTATTTCCCATCAAGTTGACTCTGTGTCTAGGGAACCATCTCAAGATCAAATAACCCAACCCGAAAGTCACGAGACACAACAAGTAATACACCAATCTCTTCCACCAGCAATTAGAATAACCAGCTATACCAATCACCAAATCTTCTTCAGCCAAGTAGTATCTCTGGTACACCAATTTAGCAGGATAGTTCTCACCAAAAATTAAGGCATCTCTGTCGGAGACCACACTTTGATTTTCTGCCAAGCTGGAGGAGTCTGAAGCAGTAGAAGTTCTTCTATTCCGATGGTCCAAGTTGACAGAGGCGGTATCTTCGTGTTGGTTAAGCGAGCCATAATAGTCCAGAGGACTGACAAAAGATGGTTGACGAAAAGAAATGGCTGCACCATCATCATCGTATTTATCCACCGAATAATCCCAGTTGGTGTTATAGTCCACTGGATCTTCATCGTTTTCTAAGGTTGATCCACCTTGGGCCATTTCGATTTCATCTGGAGAGAAGAACTTAAAATTGACCTGGGTATCATGAGAATTTGTAGATGTATATGATCTTATCAGTTCAGAATCCTGAGCCACCAAGAAGGGCGAAGTTTCTCTAGAGACATCCAACTCTGCTCTGCTTCGATAGCTGCCAAAATGATGAGGATAATGCAAGGAAGTGATCGATGAGGGAATGATCTCAGAGGCAGCTCCTGAGAACATCTCATGGTTGTTCTCTTCAGCAAAAAAACTGGATGTGGAGTCTAGCGAGGTCACGGACCCCTTTCTCGAGCGACTGTGTCTTCTGTCAACAGAAGATGCTCTACGTTTCACCATGACTAGTTAGATAAATCAGTTGACTCTGCAGTTGAGCAATCTGGGCCTAGCAATGAAAAGTGAAAAATGAAAAGTGAAAAGTGAATAGTGAATAGCAATATTGAAAGTGAAAAGTCCACAATTAAATATTTCAATTGCCAATAGTGAAGATTTTCGAGACTTTACCAGTTAAATCCTCTATTTCAGTCTTCTCTTTCAATAGTATGATAGTCCTCAAATGTCAAGTCCAAACGAGAGTCCAATAGTCAATAGACCACTATTTCAATAGAATTCAAGTAGTGTAACAGTCAACACTTATTCAATAGAGTATTAATTCAGTTCTTTTGTTGAATAATTCTCTATTATGACAGTTCACTAGTCTTTAGTCTTCTAGTCTTTTAGTCGTGAATAATTCTTTTGAATGGGTGTCTGAATTTGTAAATCACTGACGACTGGTGATATGTTCGGTCTGATTAATTCCGTCTGACTAGTTCTGTCTAACTAAATCTGTTTGACTAACTCTCTTGACTTGCCTTGACTGTTGGCTTATCTATTGCTAAAATTTTGTTCGCACGATTGCCATTTTATACCATCAGTCATCAGAAACAACCTCAGACAAATCAGACAGACAGACAAATTAAGACAAAAGTCATACCCCATAACTCCACAGTCTTGATTGTATCGAATATGGCACTTAAATTAAAGCTCAAAGTGGCGGGTAAGCCCGAGGAGAAACCGTTGCCCAAACTCAAAATCAAACCTCCCAAACAAGAGCCCGAAGAAGAACAACCTCGAAAAAAACACAAGAAGATCAAAATCAACTTGGGAGCAACCAAACAGAAGCCCGGCTTGGATACCATCATCCAAACATCCAAAACCCCTCGTTTCAGAATAAAACCTACGCGTATTCCTGGAGAAGGGTACGATTCAGAAGCCCCAGATATCGAGGATGATCCATTGATCGAACAAGGGATAGTGGTAAGGTTTTTGGATGATGCCAACTTGGACTTTGTGCACCAGGCGGTGGATTCAGGCGATTTAACCGGGGTAAACATCAAATGGGTCACCAAAGAAAAAGCAGTTGTTAATGTCAATAGAACATTGTATTCAGCTCGATTACTTGAGCTTCCTACTGTCACCGAGATGTATAAGACGGTAGATAAAAAGAACATCTTCAAGACTTTGGACTTGTGCCAGATTTTACTTGTGTTACATCCAATTAACCCAACCGAACTTAATATGGAAACCGATTTTGAGGTACCCAAAGAGTATCTCTTTAACCATCCATTATACAAGCTTGTCCCCAACTCAGAGGTCAAACAGAAACGATTTGTGTTGCGAGATGGATTGACGGCTCCATTTGAAGATGTCTACCGTAGATTTAGACCTCGTAAGGCCAGTCATCGAGTCATCGAAGATATAGAACAAAAAGTGGATGAGTTGATCAAGCTAGATGATGAGGCAGAAGAGAGCCATTTCGAGCTTGTGGATCTAAACAAAACTCAAAATAGGTTTGGAAATATCAGTGGAACTAATTCCGGAGTCCCTACACCCACACCACTTAGTATGAATGAAGAAGAAGAAGAACAAGAGGAACAAGAAATAGACATGAATGATGATATAGAAACTCACTTGGAAGAAGAGTTGAATAAGGTCTTAGGTCCAGGCGATGATTTTATCAGTAGTGAGACATTGGAGAATGCAGAATTATTATTCGATGCTGCCACCGGTGATGATGCCATGTTGGATAGAGAACTTGAAGAGGTAGGTGAAGGTGAAGAGGAAGAAGAGGAGGAAGATGATGATGACGATGATGATGATGATGACGATGAAGACGACGAAGACGATGATTCTAAAGAAGGTAGGCTGCACGTCAAGCTTCTTGAAGAAGAAATCGCCGAGCTTGAAAACGTGGTGGAGTATCACAGGAAGAATTTGGCTACTGCTACCAGTAAGATGATGAGAATGAAATTTCAGAACACATATACTTCTTTAAAGACTTCACTCGATCAAAAGAAGAGGAATTTGGCCAAGCTTCGCGAAGAGCAAGAACAGTTACAGAAGAAGCTCGATCCTACCAAGCATGGCATACAGCAACCACATCAGCAAGATAGTGACGAGGATGATGAGGATGATGAAGACGAAAAGGGCAATGGAGGCAACAATAATGATGACAATGAGAATGAGAATGAACATGAGAATGAAGAAGATTACATAGATGATCTTTTCTAGATAAATTTCACAATGAAGAGACATATTGCACTCCTCAGGAAAGAGGTCAGATTCAGGCAGATCACTTTAAGATGGTGTGCATCCATAGAAATCACGGGGATCAGATACTGAGATTCTCAATGGATAGAACAATACTCAAACTAACCACCAAACACTAATCGTGAGCTGATAAATACCACAGCATAGATCCAAATAAAATTACCATTGAGAATAATACAGAGTATCAACATGAGTTGGTACCTTTTTTTATCCACCAAGCAAAATCAATTTTCAGCTCATAACTTAATCAGAGGTTCCATTTTCGGGTATCGGTGGATACATTATCAATTAGACTAACCATAGTTCCTCAACAGTGGTCTCACCAGTAACCACAACCAACAAATTGTCACATTAATTGTTTAACCGGGGTTGTTCATGAAAAGCTTTTTGATCACAGAATAAGCTTCGGATTTACATAACACGCTTCAAGATAGCACTTCAGTGGCTCACATAATATTCTTCAGGGTATAAGACAAATATGAAGTATGGGGCCCCGAACATCCTGTATACTTGCGCCTGTACACAGACACGTGGGGATGATAACTGCCCAAAATAGTTGATTATAACCCATTTGGATCAACAGTAAAACGTCTCCAATACAAGCAACCACCAATACAAATTGGTAACACGTTCAACCCCCAGTCTTATCATAGTAGATTTCAGTAGAACCCCAACAAAGCAAGGGCCCGCGGCACATCCGCTCATCTCATGGACCCCAGCACAACCTGTAAACCATCGCCGCGGAGCCGGCCCAACCTGCAAACCAAATTTTATATCAAAATGGCCCCAGTTCAATCCTAAAAGAGTCTCTTATGTAGTACCAAAACGTCTCTAGTTATTCCCCTACTTACGTGAATTTGAGTTCTCTCCCTCCCTCACCCATCCCACCCCCTATACACCCCCCCATAAACATGTCCACCAACTCCATAAAACTTTTAGCCAGTGATGTTCACAGAGGGTTGGCTGAGTTGGTCGCTACCAGACTCGGATTAAAGATCACACCATCAGAAATCAAGCGTGATTCTACCGGTGAGATCCAGTTCTCTATTGGTGAGTCTGTTCGTGATGAAGACATCTTTATCATCTGTCAGATTGGATCTGAAGTGGTCAATGATCGGGTGTTGGAGCTTTTGATTATGATCAATGCTTGTAAAACCGCCAGTGCAAGAAGAATCAGTGTGATTTTACCCAATTTTCCTTATGCTCGTCAAGATAGAAAGGATAAGTCCAGAGCCCCCATTACTGCCAAATTAATGGCTGATATGTTGACTACTGCTGGATGTAACCATGTGATTACCATGGATTTACATGCCTCTCAAATTCAAGGATTCTTTGATGTTCCTGTGGATAACTTGTACGCTGAACCAAGTGTGGTTAGATATATTAAGGAAACCACCAATTATAAGGATGCTATCATCATTTCTCCTGATGCTGGAGGTGCCAAAAGAGCCGCTGGTTTGGCCGATCGTTTGGACTTGAACTTTGCTTTGATCCACAAGGAAAGAGCCCGTGCCAATGAGGTGTCCAAGATGGTGTTGGTTGGTGATGTCAGTGATAAGATTTGTGTTATTGTTGATGATATGGCTGATACTTGTGGAACTTTAGCTAAAGCTGCAGAGGTCTTGTTGGATAATGGTGCTAAAGAAGTCATTGCAATTGTTACCCATGGGATTTTGTCAGGAAATGCCATCAACAATATTAATAATTCTAAGCTTACCAGAGTTGTGTGTACCAACACTGTTCCTTTTGAAGAAAAAGTCAAGCTTTGTCCTAAGTTGGATACCATTGATGTTTCTGCTGTGTTGGCTGAAGCCGTGAGAAGATTGCACAATGGTGAAAGCATTTCATATTTATTCAAAAATGCTCCTTTATAGAGCACTAGACTAAGCTATGTATGACAAGAAATAAGTATTTATTATGGATTGTAGAACTAGTCTTAGTATTCTTGGAGAGAACGTTTTTTGAGTTGGAGTATCTTCATATCAATCAATTAAATTTATGACAGTGGACGATTATGGGCTCAACAAGATATATAAGTTGAAAAATTTAAAGAATTACGGGGCGAACCAGATTCTAGTCAAGAACAAAATCATAAGGACAAACTGAGATCACATTGGCAAGCTCAGATCATAGCCAACCCAAATTCAAAGCTTGTGACTCATGATTGTATTAGCACATCCTACGGTCTAAGCTTTTGAAAATGATAGCGCGATTCAATTCCCCAACATCAACCACAAGATGTCGACCACTCCTTACAAAGCATGTCTTTTCGGTAAGTATATAGATGTCGACCACCCATGACTAACCACAGATATGGACGGTACCCTTATCAATACCGAAGACCTCTACACCATCTGTTCCAGTGAGCTTTTGGCCCGTTATGGAAAGGGTCCTTTGACCTGGGACGTCAAGGTCAAGTTACAAGGAAGACCAGCTCCTGAGTCCAACAAGATCATGATTGCCACCTATGACTTGCCATTGACCCCAGAGGAGATGGCTCTGGAGGCACTTAAAATCCAAGAGTCCAAGTGGCCGTTGTCCCAGTTTTTACCAGGAGCCCTTGAGTTGATTCAATTGTTGAAGAAAAACAATATTCCTATTGCTGTGGGAACAAGCTCACATACTTTGAATTACCAACGTAAAACCAATCATTTGGGCCATGGATTCGATCTCTTCGGTAAACATATAGTCACTGGAGACGATCCCAGAATCCCCAAGGGTAAAGGTAAACCATCTCCTGACATTTGGTTCGCTTGTTTGAACAGTTTGAATGAAGAAAGAAGGGAACAGGGATTAGAGGAGCTCAAGATCGAGGAGTGCTTGATTTTTGAAGATGGTGTGGTTGGAGTGGAGTCAGGAATAGCCGCAAACGCTCCAGTGGTATGGATTCCTCATCAAGAATTGTTACCTATATTGAATGGACAAGAGAAGGAAATTATTGGTAAGAACGGAGAGATATTGAATTCGCTAGAAGATTTTGATACTGAAAAATGGCTTGGAATCAAATAAATCCCCATTCTCTAGTACCATTAACAAAAATAACCGATTAGACAATAAATTTAGATCTTTTAGAGACTTTATGACACTACATCTTATATAACAAAAACAACCTTCATAGTATGAACAAAAGGACCTGAATACATGATCCAAACCTATCCATATGAACCTAATAATGAAAGAATAATGTACCATCAATCACATAGCCATATGCCTTTAATTGATCCAAGTAAACTCTTTAAATTTACAAACACTTCTCTCTTTTTAAAGTGATTTGGTACGGTACAGCAATGTGTAGAACCCATTAACATCTACTTCAACAATTGTTAGCCCAACTTATAACTCTCGATGTCCATTTTAGTATTCACACCTTCTTCACTATTCTCATACTCGCTCCTACTAATCTCACTCAGTACGGTCTCCGAACACAGCTCATACTTTCACTAGGCTAACTCCCTACCACGTCATGATAGGTACGGATTCCTACCACATTTCCATAGACCTACCCAAAGACCCGTTTTCAGACTACAGATACTCCACCATTCAAGTGACATCTATCCCCGTTTATACTACAATGGAAGATCCCAAAGACCCTATAGAACCCATTAAAGCCCAGCTGCTCGGAGCAGGGGTAATCCGCCTTTTCAGAGAGTTTGAAGAGGAAGAGGCTCCGTTATCACCCATTCATAATGATGAGGTGGGTGATGGAACCATGGTTTCCATCTTGGCGGTTCCTACATACTTTACCGCCACTGATTTATTGGGGTTTATAGGCGACAATCATATGAAATATGTGTCACATCTTCGGTTGTTGAAAAGTGAAAAACCCAATCGGTTCTTGGTGTTGCTCAAGTTTCGTGATATCATCAATGCTGCTGAATTTCAGTTTCAATTTGATGGTAAACCATTCAATTCTATGGAACCTGAAAAGTGTCATGTTGTTTATGTGAAATCAGTAAGAATGGATTATGTTAGCCTGGAAGATGATTCTAATGCTCTTATCCCATTTTTATTAACTGATCCATTCACTACTACTCCTGATGTAGAATTATCTACTGCTACAAATACTTTGATAGAATTACCTACTTGTCCAGTATGCTTAGAAAGAATGGATTCAGATGTTACGGGCTTACTCACTATACCGTGTCAGCATACATTTCATTGTCAATGTCTCTCAAAATGGAAGGATGACTCTTGTCCCATATGTCGATACTCGAATAATTTCTCCAATCAACAGGTAAGGAGATCAGTCAGAAGATTATCTCTGTTTAGCATGCAAAGAAGACCACAATTCTCAGCAATATCCGAAGTTCCTGATGCTACCGATCAGTGTATGGGATGTTCTACTACTTCAGGACTATGGATTTGTCTTGTTTGTGGAAACGTGGGTTGTGGAAGGTACGCACCCGAACAACACTCTTTAAAACATTTTATTGACACTGGTCACTGCTTTGCTATGGAAATTGACACTTCTAGAGTGTGGGATTATGCTGGTGATAATTATGTTCATAGATTGGTAACAAACGAGTCAGATGGAAAATTAGTGGAGTTACCCGAAAAATCAAGCAAGTCAGGTCAAAGCTCTTCGGATAAAGCAGATGAAGTGGATATGGAATATTCACAGTTATTAATTAGTCAATTGGCAAGTCAAAGAGAGTATTATGAATCTTTATTACAAGAAAGAGAAGCTCCAAAATCCAGAAAGGGCTCAGGACTAGCCAATGTGGTCCATAAAGTACTGGAATTAGAGCGAGATCTTAAGGATTTAACCATAAAAAATAACAAAATTAATGAGAATGTCATTCCAGCTTTGCAGGCAAAGATTCAAGCTAAAGATGCTAAACTTGAAAAGCTTTCTACTGAATTAAATCAATCAACCTCGTTGAACGAGGCATTATCCAAGAAGGTAGATTTTCTTGAGGAAAATAACGAAAAGCTAAAACAAGAAATCAAATCGCTTACTGAAGAAAAACAAGGGTTAACAGAGCAGGTGAATGACTTGATGTTTTTCTTAGATAGTCAAGAAAAATTTAAAAACGAACCTGAAGATGTTAGAGACGGAACTATTGTGGTCCAACAAAAACCGACCCGTAAGGCACTTAGAAAGAAGAAAAAGTGAACTCCACAGAGAACCTTCCAAGAAAATTAACAATTAATCTAATGAAAAATACCCCTTTCACAGGATAGACAATTGAGGTGAACTGTATTTCAGTACTTTGAAAATTTGAGAACCCCTTTTGATTGACAAAGTTTCTCGTGGCTGGATGGAGGTAGTGTTTGCTGATTATCTAGTACACAGGCGAGAGCAGGTCGTATGACTTTACCATGATTCGATTATTCATTATTGATATTTATCGCTTTGGTATGGCAATCCTGAACAATTTAAAACGAGGCTATACCTGAGATTTTCGGTGACATATTCATCACAGGTCAGCTTAATAAACTTTAGAAGCTGCTGCTGGCTTTAAAAAGTTTGTTTTCAATACGTTCTAGGAAAGTAGTGCAACCGGCTGCAAATTTCTGCGATCCGCTGCAAACTGTTCAAGATACGTCACCACCTTGAGAACACCGGACGAGGGGTAACCCCGGTATTCGTTGGTGTGATATTTACATGAACCGTGACCATAATGGGCATTATGGGCTTAATATCAATTATTGATAGTATCGAACATTTTGCGTTTTCCTGATAGGGACGTTTACGGTCACATTAATTTGGGTTTTTGGGGAACTAGTGGTACCATACAGTCTATACGGCATCACTAAAATCACGATCTAGAATTTCTATTTGGATAGGTATCCAATGCTCGTATATGTAAAAGTCCGCGAGTATTTCAAATGATCAAAAACCCAACATTGAGTTTAAAATCAATCAATATGTACTTATCACTGGATGGGACTATTCTGAGTTCAGATACTGAAAAATTGCCCTCTATTTCTGAATTGTTCAGAAATTGTTCATCTTCAGATCCTACTTTCAATTATCACAGTTTACCCCCGGATCCATTTTGTGATGGGGAAAGTACCGATAGGTCTAGTGGAGATGACTCCTTAGGAAGGTATGAAAGTTACAAACAGCCCATAATCACAGAGAAGTTATCAGTTGAAGAGTTTCTTACAACCTTCAGCTGTTTGGCCAAGTTTGTGGAGTTGCTAAAAACTCACCATGAAAATGTTAAGGAGAGGAACCCCAACAATTTTGCCCGTTCCTTTCGAGAATTTGTTTATGCCATTCCTGGGGAGGTTATTAACATCAATACTAAAAGAGTTGAAACACTTCTTGTGTACTTACAAGAGATCAAAACTGCACAGGTCAGCCAGGACAAGAGGAGAAAAACCAGCCCCAAAACACATCAAAAATCGAAATCGACCAGCGATATCCATGGAGAAGTGATCTCACTTCAGGTCAATGCTCAAGTGTCACACGCCAACGTGGATGTAGACCCTGGAGGACTCAATTTGGATCTCAGTATGAAAGATGTTATATGTAATCATTGTGGATCAACAGACACTCCTGAATGGCGAAAAGGACCCGAGGGAGTCCGGACGTTGTGCAATGCGTGTGGATTATTTTACTCCAAGTTGATACGAAGGTATGGAATCACTAGGGCCGATGATACTATGAGGTGCCGAAAGGATAATGGGATGTTTAAGGATAGAAGGGTAAACCAAACATGATTAATGAGATATGAAAAGAATTGTATAAAAAGATATGCCGATTGAAGGAGTTGTACAATGAAAAGAATTGTATAAAAAGATATGCTGATTGAAGGAGTTGTACAATGAAAAGAATTGTATAAAAAGATTATACCGATCAAAGGAGTTGTCAATGAAAAGAATTGTATAAAAAGTTCTGCTACTGAATGGAAAGAGCTGGTAGTCTGAATTAGACTGCTATTAAGGTGAGTGATAGGTAGGTGCTATTAAGGTGAGTGATGGGTAGGTGCTATAAAGGTAAGTGATGGGTAGGTGCTATAAAGGTGAGTGATGGGTAGGTGCTATAAAGGTGAGTGATAGGAAGATATTATTAAACTAGTTGATACTATTGCTCGAAAGGTTCTTGATGAGATCACAATTCAGAGGACAAAAGTAGGTATAGCCAGAAGAAATTTTGCTTACCACCAGATCATTGTATAGCATATACTGGTGAGTCATTTCTGTGACTCCATAATACCAGCTCTATTATAGTATAGTGATATACAGTACCAATATAGTAATATAGTGCCAGAGTGGTATACAGTACCAGAATTGGTATATTATAGTGCCAGAATTGGTGAATTATGTGCCAGAATTGGTATATTATGTGCCAGAATTGGTGTATTATGTGCCAGAATAGTAGTCTTCAAAACTTGCAAAATCGTACTTAAATATATAAAAAAAAACCCCATCATTTCAATGTTGAAACATCCAAACTTCAATACTTATATGTCGATTTCACCATTTGAATTTGGACCCCAACCTCCCCCCATCGGATCTGTGGGATGGTCCAGATGGGCATCGCGGCCACGTGATTTATCGCTGCGGCGCATGAAAAATTAACCCGATGAGAAAAAATCTGGCCCTACAAAACTCTCTATCGCCATGGTTGACTCTAAATCTGTCATAAGCAGCAGTGAAGTCTCTTTCCCAAGAGGTGGATCGACTGCTTTAACTCCTTTGGAAGTCAAGGAAGTTTCCAATGAAGTCACTCGAGACGTTTTGTTTGAAACTGCTTCGGCAAAAAGACCAAATAATTTCAAACCTGAACAACCCACAAAGAAACCTAAATCCAAAAAATCCAAGAAGACTTCAACGGAAGAGCCCAAGGAAAACGTGGTCCATATTGAAAATTTTTCACCAAAGAATCTTCACCCAGGTTCTACAATTTTGGGTCAGATCACTCAAATATCCAAAATGGATTTAACATTAAGTATTGGAGATAATTTATTTGGTGTTGTTTCTATTACTTCTGTTAGTGAAGAAATCACCAAGTTGATTGAACAAATCGACCAATCAGATGAAGAATCAGATGAAGAATCCGATGATGAACAATCCACTACTGTTATTAAGTCAAAACCTGAATTACCAAAATTACAAAATTTATTTCAAATAGGACAATGGTTAAGAGCAAAAGTGCTACCATCTAATAGTGACGATAAGAAGAAGATTCATCTTACTATTGAACCAAAAGAAGTGAATGAATCCTTGGAATCTGAAGATTTGATTCTTGGAAATGCTCTTCAAGCTTCAGTGAAATCTATTGAAGATCATGGTATAATTTTGAATACTGGAAAGGAAGAATATTCTGGATTTGTTTCTAATAAGGAACTTAAAAATACCCCGGAAATTGACATCAAATTATTGAAACCAGGTAGTGTTATCTTAACTTATATTGCCAGTGCACCATCTTCTAGAACCATCACTCTCAGACCTATTTCAAGTCCTTCCAATTCCAAAAAGACCACCTTCTCAACCATCTCCTCGGTGGATTCTATCCAACCTGGTATTTTGGTTGATGCTATCATTTCCTCTATCACCAAAAACGGTTTAACCGTTAGAGTCTTTGGTTTGGTGGATGGTACCATCAACTTGTCACATTTGCATGAATTCGACTTGGAAAAATTGGAACATAAATTCACCGTTGGTAATACCATCAAAGCTAGAATAATCGGGGTATTACAAATCGGTGGAGTTAAAAAATTGGTATTATCATTACTTCCTCAACTTTTGTCCCTCAAGCCTAAAGAAGAGAATGCTTTGGAAGCCTTCCCAATTGGCCATGTATTTGAAAAGGTAGAAGTTGTTGGTTCAGATTCCAACTACACTTTTTTCAATATTGGTTCTGCTTCATTATTTGGACAAATCCATAACTCCAAGATCAATTCTGAAGAATTTAATTTTAATGTTGGTTCCAATCATGAAGCTAAAGTGTTAGGTTATAATGAAGTTGATGACTTATTAATTTTGACTTGTGATCCTAAACTTGTCAAGGCCAAATATTTGAAAGGTAATGATATACCTATTGGTACTCTCGTTAATGGTATTGAGATCGTTAAGGTATTACCTGATGCTGGTGGGATCATTGTTAAACTCTTTGATGATATCGAAGGGTTCGTTCCATCCAATCATATATCCGATATCAAATTAGTTTATCCCGAAAGAAAATTCAAAGAAGGAAGTAAATCTAAGGGAAGAGTCTTGAATAACAACGGAAAGAGAGTATTGATATCTTTAAAGAAATCTTTTGTTAATATTGAAGATGATGAAGTATTGGATTCTTATAGTAAAGCAGAACCTGGTTTCAAAACCAGTGGTACCATTGAAAAAATCTTACCTAGTGGTGCAGTTGTTTCATTCTTTGGTCAAGTCAAAGCTTATTTACCCAAGGATGAAATCTCGGAAACTTTTGTTGAGAAACTTTCTGATTACTTGAAACTTGGACAAACTGTTAACGTTAAAGTATTAGAAGTTGAACCACAATTAGAAAAAATGAGAGTTACTTTGAAACATGGTTCAGCTTCAGATGTTTCTTCTGAGCAACAAAAGTTCTTGGATCAAATTCAATATGGTAAGACCATTGTTTCTGTTAATGTGATTGAAAAAAGACATGAAGTGGTTTACTTTGAAGTTGAATCAAATAATGTTAAAGGTATGATTTTGGATGGTCATTTATCCGATGGAAATTATGAACAAAACAGATCCCTCTTCAAGAAATTGGCTGTGGGTAGCAAACTCGAAGTTCTTTTGATTGAAAAGGATCAAAGATCTAGAACCATTGTTGGTACTAGTAAAAAATCATTGATTGAAGCATCCAAGAAGAATATCTTACCTGCAACATATGAAGAAATTCAACATCAAGGAGATAAAGTGCTTCATGGTTTCATCAAATCTGTAACCAATATGGGATTATTTATTTCTTTCGCTAATAAGTTGACTGGTTTGGTTTTGGCCAAATATTTAAATGTGGAAGATTTATCCAAGAAGTATCAAAAGAACCAATCAGTGGCTTGTCATGTCATCAGAACTGATGATGTTCAAAGAAGATTTTTGTTGACTTTGGAAGACAACGAACAGTCGGATTTCTTGAACCAAGAAAAGGTGGTTAACCCAATCGATGCTTCCAAAAACACTTTTGGTGATTATACTCCAGGAACCATTACTAAATGTGTGGTGAAATCTGTTAAAGGTACTCAATTGAATGTTCAATTAGGTGATAACTTACAAGGTAGAATTGATGCATCTCAATGTTTCAACAGTCTTGAAGAAATCAAAAACCTCAAGCAACCATTAACTCAATTTCCTAAGGGAACAGTTTTGAAGGTTAAAGTCATTGGATACCATGATGCTAAAGATCATAAGTTCTTGCCTATTACCCATAGAAAGAGCAACCGTAATTTGATTTTGGAATTGTCTCAACTTAAACAAGAATTAAAGACTAAGGATGTTCCATACGCTGGTATTAATATTTCTGATATTGAAGAAGGTCAAGAAATTGTTACCTTTATCAACAACATCACCAAGGGTCAAATCTTTACTACCATCACTCCAAATATCACTGGTAAGATTGCAGCTGTGGATATTACTGAAGATGTTGAAGTATTCAAGACTCTTGAAAAGAACTTTCCAGTGGGTACTGCTCTTAAGGCTATTGTTAAAGAAGTGGATGAAGAAAACAATTCTGTAAATTTGAGAATTAGATCCAATGTGATCAAATCCAGCCAAGAACTTCAAATCGGTACTGCTTACCCAGCCAAGGTTATCAAATTGTTGGACAATATTGTATTGGTTGAATTGGGTGAAAAGGTCATTGCTTCTGCTTTTATTACTGATGCTTTGGTTGACTATACCAAAAAGTTAAGTCAAGAATTCAACGTTAATGACTTGGTGATTGCTACTGTTATTGACATTGATGATAACGGTAAAGTAGCAGTCTCTTTAAGATCTGAAGATGTTGAAGATGCCGACAGAATCATCAATTCGTACCAAGACCTTAACCGTGGAGATGTGGTCAAGGGTTATATCAAATCCATTAAGAACAACGGTGTCTACGTATCCTTAGGAAGATCTACTTTTGCCTTGGTCAGAGTATCAGATACTTCAGATAATTTCAATAAAGACTGGAAGAAATCATTCAAGATTTACCAACCAGTGGTAGGTAAGATTGTTGCTTGTCATGGTGAAGGAAAAGTGTTGATGACTCTTAAAGAAAGTGAAATTAAGGGAGAATTATCCTACTCCAAGATTCTTGACGATATTAAGGTGGATGATATCTTTGAAGGTACGATCAAGAAGGTAGCCGACTTTGGTGTTTTCGTGGGATTAGATGGAACTTTGAATGTCAGTGGATTGTGTCATCGTTCTCAAATTTCGGATAATGAAGTCACCAATATTTCGGGATTATTCAGTGAAGGAGACCGTGTTAAGGTTAAAGTGTTGGCAGTGGACCTTGAAAAGAAACAATTGTCTTTGGGTATGAAGGCATCTTATTTCACTGATGCCATGGATATTGATCAAAACGATGAAGAAGTCGCAGAAGATGTGGAAGAAGAGTCTGACGTTGAAGATGAAGTCATGGAAGATGCAGAAGAATCTGAATCCGAATCTGAATCTGAATCTGAAGATGAATCTACTTCCAAAAAATCTTCAGGATTATCGGGATTATCTACCAATGGTTTCGACTGGACAGCTTCTATTTTGGACCAAGCTGAAGATGAAGAATCCTCATCGGACGAAGAAGACTTTACTCAAGAAAGAAAGAAGAAAAAGAAGAAGGTGACTCAAGTTGAAGATAAAACTGCCGATTTGAGTACCCGTGCTCCACAATCGGTTTCAGATTTTGAGCGTCTTTTGGTTGGTAATCCAAACTCTTCAGTGATGTGGATGAACTATATGTCATTCCAATTACAATTGAGTGAAATCGATAAGGCTCGTGAGATTGGTGAAAGAGCATTAAAAACCATCACTTATCGTGAAGAACAAGAAAAATTGAATATCTGGATTGCTATGTTGAATTTAGAAAATACATTTGGATCTGAAGAAACCGTTGAAGAAATCTTCAAACGTGCTTGTCAATATATGGAACCACTTGTGATTCACCAAAAGTTGGTAGGAATTTACAACATGTCAGAAAATTTTGAAAAAGCTGATGCTTTATACAAGGTGATGACCAAGAAGTTTGGTAAACAGGTATCGGTATGGGTTCAATATGGATCTTCATTAATGGATCGTAACTTGAACCAAGAAGCTCATGAAGTATTGGCTAGAGCCTTACAAATCTTACCCAAGAGAGACCACGTGGAAGTGGTAAAGAAATTTGCCCAACTCGAATTCTCCAAGGGTGATGCCGAACAAGGTAGATCATTATTTGAAGGATTGGTATCAGATGCTCCTAAAAGAATAGATTTATGGAACATTTACATTGATCAAGAAATCAAACAAAATTCCAAAAAGAAGGTGGAAGAATTATTCGAAAGAGTTTTGACTAAAAAATTATCCAGAAAGCAAGCCAAATTCTTTTTCAGTAAGTGGCTCTCATTTGAAGAAGACCATGGAGATGAACAAATGGTTGCCAGAGTTAAAGCTAAAGCTACTGAATTTGTTCAAGCCACCGCATAAAGATCAACTCGATCAGTTTCATCATGAGATGCTTAGCATTCTCCTTTTGTCGTTAGACGTTTTTTATTGTTAATAGTCTGTATTTATAATTTGCACCCATAGATTTTTGTAGCCTCATTTTTATGTAGATCGCAAAAAGTGACGGCAAAAGTTGCAACTAAATTTGCAACAAATGGCGATGTCAACACTAGTGACTGTTGGGCTGATGGCCATTTGGGCCGTTTCAATGTGGATCTTGGGTAATGCCTGTCCAGTACCGGATGTCACTATTAAGGAAGTTCATGAGAGGTAAGTAGTCAAAAACTCCGTCACCCAAACCAAACACACACGAACCAAGTTAAGTTACTGAAATGATTCAGGGAATACAATACACCTACACATCAGCCTATTGATACGTGTGTTCATGGATAGTTTGTGGAGTCACGGTTATGGTAATTACAAAGTCAGCCACTAACACTAGCCCCCCACACCTCAACTCATACCACATCAGGTGCTACCTCCTTTTTGTTGGGATCGGTGTGGCAGTTTGGGATCGAGATAAGAAGAATGTGGGCACTACCACCAAAACGGTTCCAGAGTCTGATACCGAAGAAGACTTGGATAATGATTCTGATTCAGGTGCTAGATACGCCATTGTACCACCGTGCGGGTACGTTTTTCCCGAACGATCGCGGAACATCACAGGGATCGTTGTAGTGGGGGCAGCCCCCGACGATCGCCAACACCCTCTATACCACCAAGTGACTCAGTATCCTTACAAACGCAAATTTATTAGAGGCCGTGGTTGGGTATCAATGAAATTACTTAAACATGAACAACAATTATATGGACCCAATAGTCCTGTTATCATGCCCCAATCTACTCTGCCCATCTAGTCGCTACCACTAGTTTTTTCGCAATCTGGCGCATGTGCAATTCGCGTTGGTAACCCCCTTCACATGCACCACATGTTCATATATAACCACACGGCTGATTCAACATTTTGCAAGAAGTTCCCCACTCATAATTTCAAGTCACTACTGTGATACCTTTACTATTACTATTCAATTATTCTCCTCAATAGTATCCCGGATTACGTAAGCCTCATCAAAATTTACCCACCATTTCCAACTGGTTACAATCAACGGATCCTTCACATTTCTTTATAGGATTAATGACAAGTTTCGACCAGAAAGAGCTGTCCAGCTCCATATCACCAACACCACCTCCTGCTTACCATATTGAGGACTCCCCTTCTTCCAAACCCTTGGAATCAGGTAATGATGCCGATTTGGTATCTGCTGCCGAAGCCTTAACTCAACTTACTAATGCCAGCTCTCCAGGTTCTGCTACAACCGCCTCGTCTCCTGCTCCACTATATTCGGAGCTTGGGACTACTCCCGGAACCCAAACACCTAGTCAGCACCCTTTGGTAACCCAGGTGAATCAAGTCACAAAGCATCCTATTGTTACTCATGCACTTAGATACTATGAAACTTCCAAGAGAAACTATGCTCCTTTCAACTACGCCGCTGAAATCGTCGAGAAGGCCGCCATTCCAGTAGTCAACAAGATCGAAGTGAACTTGAATAATAGACATCAAGCTAGAAAGTTGAGAAGAGAACAAGCAGCTGCAGCCGCTGCCGAGAAATCGGACTTGGAAAATCGCCCTAAGAAGAGAAGATTATCCAATGAAGGGGAAGAAGTCAAAACTGTGTCCATAGAAACGAAAAAGCGTTTACAGTTTTGCTTGCATATTTTGCGTTTGGCTAATGATCATATAAACAACAGTGTTAACTTTTTGCAGCAGAAGGTTGCAGATAAAGAAAAGGCCATAAAGGAAGAGCGCGAGTTGATACAGAAGGAGAAAGAACAAGCAGAACAAGCAGAACAACAGCAACAGCAACAACAACAACAACAGCAACAGCAACAACAACAACAAGCACAAGACTTTTCTCAAGATAATAAGGTACAAGATGATATACCCAGTGATGCAGCCCAGAAAACCAAGACCGAAATAGCGGCCACTGTGAAGAAGATCATCCATTTAATTTCTAATTTCAAACCATCCTCATTGAGCACAGATGGTTTATCGCCGGTATCGAGCCATACAAGTACCATATCTCAGGATAATTCCGATTTGAAAGCTACCATCCGGGATATAATATTGAAGTTGCCTTCTACCATCCAACAATCTGCAT
Source organism: Suhomyces atakaporum (assembly GCA_030561405.1). NCBI lineage: Eukaryota > Fungi > Ascomycota > Pichiomycetes > Serinales > Debaryomycetaceae > Suhomyces > Suhomyces atakaporum. The sequence continues at coordinate 30,399 of JAKTXH010000058.1, forward strand.
TATCCAATAACACCTCAGCTCAAGCTAACGACAAGATCTTTGTGTTTGCCAAAGAATCGTTAGATATGATCACCAAACTCACAAATGTTTTCAATGAGCAGTTGGTCAAGGCTGAGACCTGGGTGGGAGTTGAAGATACTGAAGAGTTTAATGAGAAGGAGCAAAGTGAAGAGTCCATTAGCAACGAGGTGACTCGTGAAAAGTCCCCCAGTCCCGTGGAGACCAAGAGAATTAAGATTGAAGGTCGTGAAAGATCTAATGTTTGAATGTATTATTATTTAAGTCAGTGGGAATACTCCGTGTATTACAAATGAATTGTGTAGCGAATATTGATAGATGCTAAACTGTTAAAATAGTTGTAAGTGATTGAGCAAACGTCATTCTACGAGTAAGGTGCTTATGGTAATGACACAGTAGAGATAGTTTCCAATGTCAACTTTGATGAGCTGAAAAGCAAGAACAGATGAAGAGTCATACAACAAAATAAGTTGTATGTTCTACTGGAAGATCTAGTATTGTAGAGTGACTGTTGTAATGATAATTGTACTGTTTATGATTGCGAGTTACGAAAGGTGTACTATTGCAAGGTTTACTGTTGAATTGTCCAGTTGTTGGGATAATAGGTTGACTCACAAGAGATGCACGTGAAGTTAACCATGTTCAAATGTCACCTGCAAAACTAATTATACAATTCAATTATACCATTCACATCAATGAGGAAGGCCGTTAAAAAATATTCGTAGTCATTTTCCTATCCCAAATTTTGAATTACCAATTAGTATAAGTAATTAATTAATACGTCAAGAAACACCCCCACGAGAGTTACAAAACGATGGCACTCAACTCTAATCTACGTTGGTGGGACCTATTTTATCCCAATAGATGGAAGGGATATGTCACAGCCTTAGCAATTAGGACTATTTAGGCAAACTGGTAGTCTCCACAAAGGAGATTACTGAAGCTTATATGAAAATTACACCTGAAATAGTATTTAGTAGGAGCAGTTGCTGATTGAGGAAATTCAGGCACTTAAGCCCAAAAGTCCTGCCCCCTACCAACAATTGGTAACAGTGTGAACCAAACCATTACCGCATTGGGAAATATAGTGTATTGCCTAATTGGGTATTCTAATTGAAATGTCACTGATAGTGGAGAATGATGGTCGCACGAATAACTTGATCGAGAGTACAGTTCCCTAATAGGAAATTCGGTTTGGTAGTGATTTCTATACTTGGGAATTTTATAGCTGGGGGTTGTTTGGAATTGAAATTATATATAAGAACGTAAGGATGTTAAAAGGTCATCGTCTAGAAATAATAACAATTGTTAAGTCAAGCTTTGAAAGATGACGGACCTGTTAAATTTAAGAGATGATGAGCTCTTACAAATCAAATCATCATGGAGCACTGTATCCAGTGTATATCAAAGAACTCAATTTATACCTCAGTTGTACTCAAATTTGTTGGAAGTCAACCCTCAATTGAAGTCCATTTTTGATGATATTAACGTTCTTCAAGCCCATCAACAAAATTTGGGAGAAATCTTAAACTTTATAGTGACACATCTTGGTGATCAACCTTCAGTTTTACCTGAATTTATCAGTCATTTTGCTTGTGAACATCAAGAATTCACTAATGTTTCTGTCAACTATTTGGAACCTTTAGGTTCTGCTTTTGTCCAAACCCTCAAACAATGTATGAATCAAAATTTGGATTCTCAATTAGAAGGTGCTTGGATTAGAGTTTATATTTTCGTTGCTAACTCATTACTTGAAAATTCTGATGAGGTTGATTCCGATGTGGGATCTACTTTTAGTGATGCTAAATCAGAATCTGTTTCTGAAGATGAAGCTAATATTGCTCCATTAAATATTATCAAGCAAGAAGATCCAGAAATTCCTCCTCGTGCTAAACCAGTTTCTATTCCTGTTGAACCAGTTTCGAGGCCATTACCTGAAATTCCAGTTGCTGAACCAGTTGCTCAACCAGTTGCTCAACCAGAACCAGTAAGTGCTCCTAAACTTACTGAATTGGACAAGGCTAATACCATTCAATTTAGTTTGAATAGTAACGAAAAATACAGAGGATTCAGAAGAAATAACGAAAGTCTTGGTCCTCAAGTCGAGCCTATTTCGGTTAAGATTCCAACTAACAATACCTTTCAAAAAGTTCACACCCCAACCTCTTCTAATATGTCACCAAGTTTATCTTCTTTATTGGCCAGAACTTCTTCCAATGCATCATCCGTTAATTCTGCCTTTTCTTCTCCACAAGCACCATTCGATCCAAGAAAATCTAAAAGATTTGGTCGCTCTCCAGTTTCTTCCAGTGCTTCTTCCATTAATGAAGATGTTGAAATCCCAGTGAAATCTCCATTGAGAAGCCTGGTGACTCTTGAATCTGCTGTTGATAAGGCTTTTATTGAACAAGAACCTGTTGATCAAGTTCCAGTTGAAGTTGAAGCTGAAGTTGCTGAGATTCCACAAGTTAAGGCTCAAGAACCACCTTCTTTGATGAGAAAGTTACAATTGAAACAACAACCAAAGGTGGTTGAGTATTCTTCAGATGAAGAAGAAGAAGAACTTGAAAAGCCAAAGTTTGATCCAAGAAGAAGACATAGAAGAAATAAATCAATTATTTCATCTCCTGAATCTTCGGAAGTTGATGAACAAGAAGAAGTTACTATTTTGAAAAAGACTAGTGGTGTTTTCAGTGAAGGCTTTGACGAGTCTGTTGAAAAGGAACTTCCTTCTGTTCCAGTTGTACCAACTCCAAGACAATATACCTATGATCCATCAAGTTTTGGAATCCGTGGATTGGATCCAATTTTCGAAGGTGCTGATCTCGATGAAAAATCCTCCAAGTACGAATCTGATCTTGAAGACAATGCTTCATCTAACTATGGTGCTAATGAAAGTATTGATAGATCATCTACTGATGAGGCCAGTTCTGGTGCTTCCACCTTATCGTTACATAATAGTGATTACAGATCATCTATTAGTTCTGGTACTGAAGCATCGCCTTCTCCTGTTATGAATAAATATCAAATGGCTGGTACCGTTAGACATTCTTCTCAATCTAGTGATGTCAGTTATATGAAGCCATTGGATGAACAATCACAATCTAAGCTTAGAGCTTCTTTCACTAATACCCATAGTTCATCCACCAGCTCTCTTTTAATGAGTCCTAAAAACAATCAAGTCAGCACAAGAATTTCTATGGGATTTATGAGATCTTCCTTTGTGTTGAAGAAAGAGATGGAAACCCTTGGTTATAATCAACCAGAAAATGTGCTTATGAAACCACCTACTATACCTGCTGCAATGACTCTGTCTTCATCTTTACCAACTTCTTCTTCATTATTGAATCAAAGCCAAAAGGCTCAAAGTGTTCAGTCTTTGGTTTCTGGATCAAGTGATGAAGATTGTTTTGATATGTTGAATGCTTTTGGTGATGGTGTTAAGACTCCACCACAATTGAAACATAAACCTTCTAAGAAATTAGTCAGAGAAGCTTCAAGACGTCAACCAAATGTGTCTAATGCTGAAATCGCTGCTTTAAAATATAAATCAATGGTTATTGATCCTCCAAAGGAAAGAGTTTCATTCAGAAAGAGACTTTCTTCTATGTTCTCTTCCAAGAGTTCTCACTCTACTGCTGCATCCTCAAGAGCTTCTCAATATTCCCCAAGTACTAGAAGATCTACCATGACTAATTCTGATATGGTATCTATCAATTCAGTTGAATCTAATAGATCTACTTTCTCAGGATTTTCATTCTTATCAACTACTAGAAGAAGAAGAAGACCTTCAGTTGATACTAGAACTACCATATCTACTGGGGCTAGAAGAGGTAACAAATATGTTGTCAAGTCTAGTGCTTACGAAATTTTTGCATGATGTATTATAGAGAGAGAGATACCCTGGAGGTAATAATGACCACGGCTATACAATTTTTTTTCGCTTATCAACAAATACTTTTCGGTTAGGGAGATTCTTTACAATTGAGATTTGGAATCAATAAATTTTCGGTTTAAAAAAAAAAAAACGCTTGCAAGAATTTCGGTTAGGGGGTACTAAGGTCTAATATAATAAGAGTTTATGGTTCTTTACATTAATGGTGTCACCCAAAACAAATGTTTCAAATAAAATGATTGTTGAAAACAATTTCAACATCGATCCCCTTCTCTGTTCCTCCTCTATTTTAATTGATTATTTGAAACTGATTTTGAGGCATTGTTAATAAGAAGAGAGAAGCAGAGAAGACACCCCTTTCGGAAACCACTTCGTGTTTATTACATATATTTAATTTCTATATAAATGGTAAGTGAACATAACGTTAGTCAATGAAAAGAAAATTTTTTGTAGTTGACCTGATTACTTGCCCTGGTACAGTCATACTTGATTGTAACAAAATGAATTTCTCCTCATTTCAGTGCCAAGAATGGATATATTTTAAGGTTTGCTGGGTAGAAAGAAAAAGGATTTGTGCGGAAATCTTATTTGCTACAAATTTTAGTGAGAGGTTTAAAATATCGGTCAAACGGGGGATAATTTTTAAGATCTAAGGGATAGGTATGGGGAGTAGATTTAGGGCTAGAATTCTCCACTTTTTTCATTGATTTTGAAGGCAATAATTATAAGGCGACTACTTTTTACAGTTATGAGGGTACAACCTCGTTTCATGGTGAAGTTACCCTGATCTCTAGTGGTCCCAGTCTTGGCTCTCTTCGCCTAATCTCTAGTTTTGTACCGAAAAATAATCGAGGATAATACACGCGCCATTGCCTCAATTATTGCAATTTTCTATGCATGAACGGTTGTTGATCTCGTATTATCAAGGCACTGTTCTTTACCCAAAGGGGCAATAAGTTGTTGCAAACCTATTGATGTTTAAAAATCATGATTAACTTTCGTGTGACCAAACACCAATCACATTCCTAAAGAAACCTTCAATTTATACTCTTGTATCATCATCCTATGAAAAAGATTAACTTAAAACACGTGCAAGTCCGATCATAACCCGCCAATGTCGTTTCTATGGAATTGACGCGACTTTCCGTCGCTTACTTGAGACAATGGTTAAACTCCATTTCTCGCATCCAATTTGTTGTGGTGTTATTGTTGCGATGTACGTGAAGTTTATTTCTTTTGCTGGGCTATATAATTTTACTTAATTCAGTCAATTTAATCGTTTAGGTCATTTAGAATTGATTGCATATTAAATTTCTACTTGTCCAAGTTTTTTTAGCTATTGTAATAATACTTTAGCCTACATTAAAATTTCCCAAAAAACCCCAACTTCACCGACTTTCATTTAAATACTTTTGTTATTATCCTTACAATAACTAATTACAATCATGGTAGATTTGATATATCCTCCTGAACCTTCACTACCTTCCTTCAGATATGCTCAACCAGATATTGCAGCCTTCAAACGAATTTGGTGCTCTCTTGATATAATCTCCGCTGGGGCTTCCATTACCAATACAAACTTAACGTCAAATACAAAAATTTTGTCAAGGACCATCACACGAAGGAATTCATCCCAGTCGGTAGCGGCAACTTCATCCATCACAACTTCATCTTCATCTTCAAAAAAGCAAAACAGCTTGGCCACCATCTTCTCATCCTTACCTTCACTTCAATATAACATGTCCAACCTCAAGCATTTCCAATCCAAATTATGTACCAAGATATTTCAGATGGAACTTGATAACGTGGATAATTCTAATTATATCTCTCGAAAACTTGATATCTACGAATTAGTAAGGTTGGCTCCCCTTAAATTCAGAGCTATTGAAGCAAACTATCAAGTGGTTCAATTATTACAAGTTATCACCATTATTATAAACTGTCTTGAGTTCAACAGGCTGGTTCCCGAACTGTACTTACAATATGTTAGTCATATCAATAATCGCGTGTGTGGCTTAGATCCCGCCAGTTATTCCATTTTTGGAGAAGCTTTGATTTCTACTATAATCGATTACCTTAATGAAACACAAAGTACCACTACTATTTCATTAGAGGATCAATTAGCATTCAATTCTTTGATTTCAGAAATCTTGAATTATTTGATCCAACGCAGTCATGACCCAACAATCTCATCCCTAACGGATTCAACCACAATAAAAAAATCATCAAGTATGAAATTTTCAAACCCGTATACACATGAAATATTAACCCCAGAGACTAGATCATCTTATGGTGAAATATCGGTGAAATCGTCTAGATTGTCACTATATGCACCTAGTGAATTTGAGTTTGATACCTCCTCCTCTTATGATGATTCGTTAATTAATAAGAATTATAGTACATCCAGTTGCGATGTAAAATCTCAAGAGACTTTTACTCCCGAAAATATACCCGAAGATGAAGAAGATGATTCTTATACTTATTTGAATGCATTTGAGGATTCACAACCCCTCGTCAAAAAGAAGAAGGGAAGACTCTCGTTCTTCAGAAGAAGTATAGTGGACAAGAATGATACCAAAAGATTAAAGCCTACTTTAAGTATAAAATCCCACCGTTAGGAGACTGGTGCGATATACAGGTCATATTGTCACTATTGTTGAATATAATTAATTGTTCAATGATATCGATTGTGACATTGACGTTAGTCATAATTAATCTTGTCTATTGTTGATATAATCGGATTGTTACCCTTGTCATCATGGTGCTAATCATCTATTTATTTGTTAATTATGTCAATAGAATTGAGTGGACCTTATCGTTTGTTAAAACTGATTATTGCTCAATAAAGCTTATCAAAAGCTTGCTATTGGCTGATGATAGCAAATTAACTCTACAAAAAACAAACAATTCGGGCCAAGCTTAATTGTTTGACCATACTCTATATGTTGGAACACTTTAATAGTGACTATGGAAAGGTTGGATTGCTTGGTTTCAATGGCAACATTCTCAGGTTTATAGGTATGCAGGCTATGCTGGCAATAGAAATGTATACTAATCAAGAAAATTGTGTAGGAACTCGGAGTTGCCCGAAAGGTGATGGTGTACTAAACTGCCTTAAACTATAATCGAATCGGTAGCAAACTCATCCAAAAATGGCCTGATGTTTTTTGCCACTATTAACTGTTACTTTTTACATTTGTTCTAGATGTTAGCACATTAGTTTCAAGTGTCGTAAAGGTCAATTTGGAAAATGTATTCTGGTTGTTGCAACCCATTTCATCTTACACTTACATGGAGTGCGCGTGTAACGAAAATCGCTAAAATATTGGTAAATAAGCCTCGTCTTAAAATGGAACCATCAAGGCTACTTTTACTCTGATAAGAAGCTTAAAGGGACTAGATGTGTACGTTTACAAGGAAAATATCATCGGTCCTTATTTCATATTTGTTTGCTGATATTTCATGAATTGAATTGTTCATTATTCACAAGATTCTCCCATTATATATTCCTCTGCCTCCACAATATATTAAAATTTTTTGGGTAGCATTGCATAGGTATTATTTGAGATTTTTTAGCTGATCGTCAGCGGTTTATTAGATCAGGGAAAATTCCGAAAATTTGAGAAATTACTTGCGCAATGATAAGAAAAATGTCATTTTATTTATAAGGCAATTGATTACAGGATGTGGCACCATGGGCAATTATTTGCATAACTACTGTCAAAGAATTGCGCACTATTTTTATCAACATATAATTAGAATGGATTATAATCGTCTCATATAATTATGAGTGTTGTATGTATATGTACGGCTGGGTTACTGCAGCTTGAGGAATGTCATCGCAATAGTGAAATGGTTATGAAAAAGATCTGCAATTTTTTTGCTCCTATTGTCGACTATGCACACTTCACGATGATACTACAGATTAATATAGTAGGAATTAATCCAGGTTTTCCCGAAACATCCAATAATAAACTATTTTAAGGGATTGTTGCAGAATTAAGTCGCTATCCGACGATACGCGTGAACGTGAATCTATGATTTGATAGAAACCTCCCAACAATAAAGTTTGTGTCAACCTATGTGAGGTAATTATTTCATGGTCCTTGCATTCTACCTATAAACTACTAAATGTAAAATTAAATAACCCGAAACCGAAAGTCTACTGATATAAAACGTTAGGATCTCCATGTTTCAAAGGATTATCTAAGTTTTTCCAGTTATGACTACTATGGATTTTCCTCTCTCAGAATCTCAGGTCCATTCAATCAAGAATATATGGAACCCACTTCGAATTATTGCCATCAATAAAACTAATAGGGATAGTTATAATAAAAAACATTCGGTCATATCACTTAGGTCTCTGAAATCTTTGCCATCTTTCAAAAGTATAACCCAACCTGTGATTACTGAAAAACATGGATTGGTGATAGAACACTTACAAAATCTTCCTACTTTCCAATATCAATTATGTTCAAATATAAGCCAACTTGAATTCGAGAAATGTGACTCCACGGAATCTAGACGATTATTTAATTTACAAACATTGGACCCCAGTCATTTTGAATCGCTTATTTCCAAGTATCAATTGGATCAAATGTTAGAATTTTTTTCAATTGTTATCTACTATCTTGACTTACAAAAACCAATTCCTAATGGTTATATCGAATATTTGACTGCGAATAAAAATGTGTTTGAATGGGATGACAACTGGTTTGACATTTTTGGCAAAGCACTTTACAAAACGGTTAATATTACTTCTGTTAATGACCAAGTCATATTCGAAAAGTTTATATCAATGGTAATTAAGTTGATTTCAACTTCAACTGATGGTAGAAAACTTGAACGATTACCATCACCCACTGTTGAATCTAAGGCTGAGGCTATTAATTTATCAAAATCCGAACAAGTCAAGAATTCACAACCTTCTCATGATGTTGCTGCACCTTTATCACCTGTCATCAGTGCTAGGACCAGCCAGGAAAATTCGGATGGGTCTCTCTTCTCAAGAACAGGGTTAGAAACTGGATCATTTACAACCAACGAAAGTAGTTATAAAGCTTCGATTTCAGGTAGGGAAAAGCGGAATGTGTTCAGAAAAATGGCCAAGTCGTTTCATCATCTTAAACTTTCACTGTCTCGTCAGTCCCAGGACGTAGTGTCGTATAATTCCAGTTCTACTACTGATAATTCTGAATATATCAACAGAAATCTCACTGGAACCTTGACCAATAAACCCCAAACCACGCTCTCATCACAAACTTCCAAGAAATCAGATAAATCTAGGTTATCATTTCCGACCGTGAGATCAACCTCATCTTCACAATCGGTCCATTCCAAACCTTCATTTCAATCGTCTAAGTCCTCAGTTCATCATAGAATGTTGCTCGATACTAGTTTGGCTACGGCTGGTGCTCAACCAATTCCAAGACCAAAACCCAGACAACTATTAAAGGAACAAGAAGCAAAAGGGGTAAGGAAAATACTCAATCCATCATCACAAGCTTTGCAAGCTCGTATTGATATTAGTGAACTGCAGGACTGTGCTATTATGTAAACATCAAGAGTAGATATTATAGATTAACGTTTAATTGGGATAAATGTACATAAGAACGATTCTGAAAGTAGTCTCTACTTTATATTAAGAGAGAATCTAATCAGGTGTAAGATCATGGTTAAAGGAGTGGTGATTACTTACATTGATCGGTATCACAATTGGAATAATCATCCACAGCACAATTCAATTTGCTAGACTGACCATATGCACTGGCCTTCTTACTAATGATACGATCAACTGGGGTAGCGAATTCTGGTTGGATAGTAGCTGAGTGGATGCCAAACTTATGTAAAACCTCTCTGACTTCACCCACCACCTTTAAGAAACTGGACTGGTCGAAATTGGTTTCTGGATCGTTTCCGGTTTTGGCAAGTTCTAAATGTAAGGATGCAATCAAAATATCTTCGTTTAAGTTCCAGACATGGAAATCATGAACTGACTTTACGGAAGAGAGCTTAAGAATGTTTTCAAGGATTTGCTGGGTATTAATGTTAGGGGGTGTGGCCTGTAACAAGATCTTGGATGACTTACGACATAATGGTAAAGCAGAAGAAAAGATAATCACGGTGATAACCAAAGAGACGATAGGATCTGTTAAAAACCTCCATGAATAATCGGTTTTCCAGATGAATAATGCAGTGATAATCACACCGACATTTCCTAATGCATCACCCAAAACATGCAAAAAGACACCCTCCATGTTCATAGACTTCTTTTTAGCTTTCTTAGGTTGTTCATGATTAGCGTGAGAATGGTCATGTTTGTGGAGTAATGGACTGTGTTCGTTACTGTTATATCTTTCCACCACGTTATCGGGAAGATAGTCGGCAACATCGGTAGAAGACGAGTTATGAGATTGATAAAATGGTTCACTATCCACGGCAGCTTCGGCATCGTGTTCATGTTCATGAGAGTGACCTCCACCATGAGAATGGCCTCCTCCACCATGAGAGTGACCGTGTTCATGGAAAAGCACCAACCCCACAAAGTTACTGGCCAAACCAGCACATCCAACCACAAGCACCAACTTTGGTGACAGAATTTCAGCTGGCTCAAAGAACCGTTGAATGGCTTCGATTATAATGGTGAAACAAAGGGCAAGAAGAAAAACAGCGTTGATTAACGCCCCCAAAATCTCCGCACGTTGCCATCCATAAGTGTACTTTCCATCAGCAGGTTTGGTATTCTTTACCCGAACGGCCCAGAGGGCGATAATAAGAGAAATGATATCGTTCAACATATGAAAGGCGTCAGCAATTAAGGCTAAGGAGTGGACCGAGTATCCCACGATAGCCTCAAGGAGAAAGAATACGGTGTCCAACACAAGGAGGGCTCCGATTCTGACTTCCTTACTGTTCATGATTAGTGATTAAATTGACTAGATTGATAAAAATAAGCAGTGCGATCAGGAGTATTTTATCAGAAAAAAAACGTTGCGACTATAACAATACAAACAACCAATATGGATGGGATAGGTTAGAGGAAAAAATATCCCCGAAAAAGGGTTGATTTAGTAATGCGAATTTTGGGTTCACAAAGTGTTATGCCTCAGTTTCCGTTTCTGGATCTGATGTAAAACAGTAATTGATACAGTGATTAATGCCACTTTTTGATAGGGTATTGAAAAGTTCACCAATGAAATCAGACCCCAAGTTCATGTGATCCCGGAAATACACAATCAGGTTAAGCTTTTATCCACGCCATCATTACTTTTAATACCATAGACTCGGTCCCCGATCTGGAATTGGCTTCATTGGTTGTAGTCTATTTTGTAGGTATTTCTGGAAGTACGGCGCTTCTCATGCAACTAATTATTCTAGCATGCCATCGATACTGCGACAACTATATTAATTATTGAAACCAATATCCATTCTGAAAAGCACAAAGGGCACTCTATAACCATTACGGTAGCTATATTTTACCCTGTAAATCCCAAACGAAAATATCAAGCTCAATTGTGCTAATTTTTTTTTTTTTTTATTTATTTTTTTTTGACACTGATTACAAAAAATTTACTGATCTTTCCTGGTTTGTAGTAAACATCAATGATCCCCCGGATTCAATATGGATCCAATGAGAGTTGGTTTATTTTAGGTTTGAGTTCAACGGAAACAGTACTTTAGGTTCTAGCCTGTCGTTTAGCTCGGCTATCGTGTATTTGAGGTTTTTCTTAGACTTTACCAATGTGGCTTGGGCTAATAAGCACACTTCCGGGCGTATGCTTTTCCGAGCCCCAAAACTTCATACCTGCACCATCAGGATGCACTAATCGTGATCCTAACGGTTTGCTTTAGAAAATAATTGTCGGTGATCTCGTCTGTATCTCTGATATGAATGTCAAAATGACTTAACATTTAGGACCCATAGTTAACAAGAGCCATAGTTAACAGTTATACCAAACAAGGGTTATACCGCACAAGGGCTATACGTAGCAAGGGCTAAACTCAAGAAAAGCTTCAACAAAAGTCCATACTTAAGAAGAGCCCATACTTTACAAAATTGGGTACTTTCAATTATATTTCCAATTCAATACTTGTCAATTGTTAATGGAAAGTACTACACCTTGTACATCTAGTAAAAACCATTAGAACTAGCACACCAGCACTAGCACTAGTGAAATTCTCGTATAATCATAACCGATGTAGTTCCCAAGGTATTCGGGAATAATCCCTTTTCATGGCACTTCGGAACGCTACTATACTTCTATAACTTACACTTGGTTGGGGAAATTGTCGATGGAGGTGAGGGGGTTGGTCAAAAGAGGAAAGGTGATTTTATATAACTAAAGGTGAGAGAATAACCGTTTCCGGCATGGTTGACATGATTAAATACCAACGTATGATACAACGGGACTGAATTGATAATAACGGAAATAAATCGAATTGGCATTGACGTCATTAAACTCATGGACTCATGGTTCTGGATCTAGTCAGAGTGTATAGTGTAATTCCAAGTGAGCCTTAATAAAACAGGCTTTGCAGTAAGGTAGAGCATATCATACCTACTGACAATATAAAATGTGAAATCGGGACTAGTGAATTGAAGTCGAACATGAATCATAATGTAGTGAGAATGGAGTTGGAGGCAATGGCCTTAGAATGCCAATTGTTTGATCAAACCAGTCGAATCAAATTAGGAAATTTAATGACATAAAAGATTTGGTACTTTAATGATGTACCACGCACGTATAACATAATGAAAATCAAGCAAATTGAAAGGAAAAGCAAACGAAATCAAACAACTTAAAACAAAATGAATGTAAAAAAATGTACTAACCCTTGGTAGAACCCAATAAATCATTAAATGAGATCTTTTGACCTTCGTTTCCATTATGGATGTTACTTGGACCATGTCCAACTGGAGGAAGTGGTTGTTGAAAGTGGCTGATGATTGGGTTAGCCATTGGATGGGGGTGTTGTACGTGAGGATAATGCCCAGCTCCAGGTGGATATTGATATTGAATATATCCTTGAGGTGAATAATTGTACGCAAATCCGGGTTGGATAAATTGATTTGGAGGGATAGGAGGTTGTTGATACATCATTCCGTTGTTTGGAGGAACGATACTTCCAGGGGGGTAAGCAGTCACGGGGTACTGTGGAGGAGGATGTATTTGTTGCGAGGAAGGGGACGAAGCAGAGCTTATTGAAGAAGTTCCTGCAGCGTCAATATCTTCTGCTACGGTTGTTTGTTTGGGAGATGTTTTGAAAGAAGGCTTGGGTAAGTTCAAAGCTGCTGGGGATGAGTGAAATGAAGATCCAGCATATGTGATCTCCGCGGGTTTCTTATCCTTGGGTTGGTTTTTTGATTTCTTAGTGGTAGCTTGTTTCTCGTTGTGGAAGTTGGGTTTGTCACCGTTAGGCAAAGTCTGATCCACCTTCTTCTTGGGCTCTTTACCCGCATCAAAGTTAGGTTTGGATCCATCGGGTAATGACTTGGACTTAGCACCCTTCTTCTTGGTCTGTACATTCTCCTTAGGCTTAGTACTGCCTTCATGGAAGAAGTTTGGTTTCTCGCCGTTCGGAAGACTAGGAGAGGTGCTTCTGGAGTTCTTCTTCTTGCCTTCATCTTTCTTGGTATCCTTCTTAGAGGTCTTGGCTTTGGATCCGTTGCCAAAATTGACTTTCTCTCCATTGGGTAATCTTCTTTCTTTCTCATTCATTTTCTTGTCAGATTTCGGCTGGTTCACGCCTCCCTTCTTGATCTGTTCTGGAGGCGTCTTATACTGTGTTTGATGTATTGGTAAAGGTATTTCGTGGGCCATCATTTTGATAGATAACAGTGCTATATGAGATGGCGATTCAACTTGATGGGATATGAAGAAAAGTTGTTGCTAAGTGGTTAGCATAAAAGTTATGATGGTTGTAAACGGTGGGTGTTGTTAAAGTCTGTTATGAAAAGAACAAGTAAACTATTTGGAATAACTAAAGTGGTAGCAGAAGGGAGAACAAATGGCTAATAATGGGAAGGCCGGGCGTGCGCGGGCCAAGGCAACGTTTCTTTTGGGTGTTGTGCGTGACTGGGTGTACGCCTAGTCAGGATGCGATATACACGGGTAATTCTTTTGGGTGCAAATTATTTATTACTATTTATTAAGAAGCAGATAAAATACTGGACATACCGATTACGGCCATCCCAGCTACACACCAAAGAAGAACGAAATTCAGTGATCCTCCAAATGATACGGCTGAGCCGTACATCGATAAGCCTATCACAGAAATAAATCCACTGGTCACAGCCATGGTGATTCCAAAAATACTATCAAGTTTGTTCAAATCGATATCGTCCTCTGATGCATGGTTTAATTTGAGGAAAAGCAAACCGATAAAAGCCCCCAATGGCTGGGCTAATCCTCCTAATGTGGCACTTATGGTGAGAGCCTTTAATTTGGCATATTTTTTGGATCCAGATGCAAACGAGTAGTATAATGGCAAACACATGGAGAAGCCTTCAGTAAAGTTATGAAAGAGTAAACTTATAAAGATGGTGACCCCAAGTTCTGGGTTTGTTTCCGAGGTGATGAATGTAATGAAACCCTCGGGAAATTTGTGGAGCGTGATTGCAAGGATGGTTTGAATTCCTATCAAGAACAACCGAGAAAACGGCGAGTTCACATGGTGATGATGGTCCTGGTGTAACGAGTGGTCCTCGTGGGTATCATGGTGGTGAGGGTGATGGGAGTTCTTTGATAGTTGAGGCTCTACATGATCTTCTGAGTGGTTGGTGGCTGGGCCATCGATGGCTGCTTCGATATCGGGGTGGTTTGTAAGTTCAGGAATCTCACAAAAGTGTAAGCTCGAAGTGCCTCCTTGTGATTGAGTCTGGTAGAGACATAACTCGGCAGATGAGTAGCCTTTACACTCACCAATAGCTTCATCTTCCACTGGGATAATGTAGTGAAGAAGCGACTTTTTGCGAGTCATGTTGTTTTGAAGAAGAGGAGCAGTTTCACTAGAGAGTTCAGCATCATGTGAGTGAGTGTGGATCTCGTGGGTATCATGCTCATTGGAATGGGAACTATGTTCATGGTTATGGGTTTCAGAATGAGATTCATGGGTATGAGAATGACCGTGAGAATGATCATCTTCATAAGAGTCAGCAGAGTAAACATCGCCTTTTATTGAAGTCTTCTTGGACCCAGCGTCATGCTCGTGATCTCCTCCATGATTACAGTGCACCACAGACTCACTGGTGACCAAATGTAAAATGTAGTTGAACGATAAGCACACCATAATTCCCACTAAAAACGAGGTCATTAACACGAAATTCAACCATTTTTCACTGGAAGGGTGAGCATCATCCACAGATCTATGCAAATAAGACATTGCTGCCGGTAAAAGTCGATATAACGATGTGAACAACAAACATCCTGAACTAAAGGCCAACGACCCGTTTAAAAAGGTGTAATTTTCTTTGATGTGGAACCCATACCGAGATGTAATAAATCGAGGGAACAAAAGGTAGTAAAGATCATCATAGTAGATCACACTACATCCCAAGATACATAGTATGGAAGATAAGGTGGTGAGAATCCAGCCTTGGCCCCAGTGGGTGACAAATTGAGGTACCATCACACTAATGTCTCATAAAGGGAGTTGGGAGGTATTTATGTTGATTTGGACTGGCGCTAGGAGTCAGAAGGCTTAAGTGCTAGATTTTACGTTGTGATCAATGTCGACACCCCAGTAGTTATAGTGGGAACCATGGGTCCTGTACATGGACCAACGTTGTCCCAAAGCGGAAACAGCCCAAGATTAAAGATCTGCGGAGGGGCTTGACAGGCACGGAGCCTGCGAAATATTAGGGGATGTCGATAGTTGTTGTTAGTACACCAAGTATGGAGAGCCCGGTGGTTGTTTTTCTCCGTGAATACCGTGAATACGGAAGATTTTAACCTTATTCTTAAGAAAAAAAATGGCAATTGGTACGGCTACAACATTCTGGAGGGGTAATATACCTAATTTTCACCATTCAGATTACAGGCTTAGCCATATTAAGTTTAGAAATCCAGACTTTTATAGAATTACATCTGTTGTTATTTCTGTAGATACACTGGCTATACTCGTTCTCTTTTTTTGCATGGTTATCTTCAATTATGTATATTTGAATCAGTGTCTTGCCCGTATTTAAAAATCCATATTGCAATACGATAAGGCACTGCTTAACACCCTTCGAGCACGCAGCTTATGGGTTATTCTTTAAATCTGTGAACTGGTCGGTAGATGGATAGTCACCTCGTCACTCAGTGAAATTTGTCTTTTTCAATTAGTCAAATTGAAAGAGTTGTAGATACATTGTCATGTACCAGACTTATAAAATTTTCGAAAATTTTCGATTAATACAACGGTTGTTTGTGGTGAAAGCATGCAGCTTTATCCGTTAATATCTTCAGACACACTGCAACATTAATTCTACAAACACTACTTCCTTCATAAAGTTCTATATTATAAGCCGTCGTCTCAACAACCTCTAATCAAATATCGCCTAAGCTGACCTACCTCACCAATCTTCATGTTGATGAGTTATTTCTCTCTCTTACTCTGGAATGACCTCTTACATCTTTCCTTACTACGCCTATTATATTATACTATATACTGCACTGGCCGGAACTATTAATGGCTTATGCCCATGCTATCGATTTTAGACGTTATTAGCTTGCAAGTTATTCTAGTCGTTTTTGGTCAACTCGATATCACTCTTGAACAGAGGCAATTGTTCATAATCGTTGTTCTTTCTTTTGAAAAAAAGCTTCTTCTTACTTCTGTTTTTGGCAAACTTGACCTTTTTCAAGTGACTCAAGTCGGTGTAACGCTTGTTGATAAAAACAAAGAAATACATCAAGACTGCGGCAAGAAGAACCATAGTAGGCATAGCGATCATCACGTAGTACTTCTCATCAATACCTTCTTCAACTTCCACACTGATGTGTTTATTAGCAGCCTTGGCTTCTAATTTTTTCAAATCCACATAACTTTCTTTGTTGACCTTAGCTCCCTTAGAAACATCAACAACAATTGCGTTCTTCATGTGATCAAAGTCTTCTTCTTCGATGTTATCAGGTTGGATTGAGATCAATACTTTTTTGTAGTAATCCTTGGTTCCTTTTCCTAACCATTCTGGATCGACAGTGATGTGGGTCCAACCCTTGGTTTTAGGTAACCATTCACTGGTGTAGAAAGAGGCTTCTCCTATGGTTCCTCCTTTATCCAATACAACGGATCTCTTTTCAAGGTCTTCAGGTTGAATGTCTCTTTTGGTACCTTTATGGTAGATGTTTTCCTTTACATATGACAAATGAACCTTGACGTTTTCCACATCTTCACCGAAGAAGTTGGAGTACCAAGTAATGAAATAGGTCTTATCCACGTATAAAGCCTGATTATCATGAGGGAAACAGAATGGAGCACTAGACTTATCCTTACCAAGCCCTCTCTTGGTGTAGAAATCGGGAGTACATCTTATCAATGGATTGAGAGAATGTTCATATGGATCCTCTTCTATGTGCTGGACATCAACAAATACTTCATCATCAGCCATGTTGTGTGCTTTCAACTGCTCTTTATTATAGGTTACGGTGGTGGCAGTAGCAAACCAAGTACCATATGTTGGCGAGGCGTTTTTGGTTCTCCCCTTCTTCAATTCGGGTTGGATGGTTTTAGGAGATCCATTCTTGTTCAATGAGATCCACGGTTCTAAGCCGTCAGTGGTCTGAGGAGGTTTGGCACCAAAAGTCACACTGGCAATCACAGTGGGTGTGACAATCTCCACCAAACTTTTCGAGTATGTTCTGATCCATGGCTTGGGCACAGTGGTATCATCAGTAGTGGTAGCTTTAGAAGCTTGTTCTTCCTTGTACTTGGGGTTCATCACCACGTCCTTGTACCTTTTTTGTAGCCGTTCAATGGGAGCCGTGGTCTGGGGATCACTGACATATGCTGCCTGTGTCACCGCAAGGGATGATAATGCTAACAAGATCCCAAACTTCATGGTAGTGATAAGTATGGATCGCGTTGTTATGAAAATTTTGTTCCGTATACTCCGGAACCTGGGACGTGATCCGAGCGAGTTAAGACATAGAAAAGAGAAACAAGAGGAAGTGTAGGAAGAGAAGGGAGTGAAATAAATCAATAGGTACTGTGGGCTTGTTTTTGGTATAGTTTAAGAAATAGTTGGATCCGGAGAGAAGCCAGAGGAGCCAGAATAATTTCGATAACAATTCGTCAGAATTACTACCTGAATTATAAAGAGAATTAGTAGAGATAACTAAAAAAAAAAAATAGCTACAAATGCTGGAACAGTCAGGAGTGTCAAGTGAAGTAGAGACGATTACCATCCACTGTTGTATCTTTTTGATGTTATGAACCAGAATGATCATTAGTAAATTGATTTAATTGGACAGTCTGTTAGTGCGAGATTTCTGCTAATTCGATCATCTTGGTGACTACAATTGATAAGCCAGTTGTTTGTGAAATTATACAATTTATCACAAATTTGAGAAATATCAAAATATAATGACATTGTGTTTTCCAGGTATTACTAGCCTTGTGGTACTCACCAGAAGGTCACAAACAACAATACACTGTGATGAGCCGGAGCGATACAGAGATGTTTTGTAGTATAAGAGGCTCAGAAAACCTACGTTTCAACCACGATTCAAGCTTCGATCAGTAAGTTATGAATTCCCACGAAGTAAATTAATGACTCAACATTTGAGTTCAAGAAGAAAACAAGAAAATAAGAAAACAAGAAAACAAAACACAACTGATACTTTAACCAATAGCCCTAGTTAGTTCAGTTCGTTGGTTTAGGTTAATTGTTCAGTGAAGAGAGAAATACCAGACTTCTGTTCAGTACTCTCTCTGTTCAGTATAGTTCAGCGTTCTCTCTGTTAATTGTTCTTGTAATCGTCCCTTAATCAGTCCTATTCAAGAAAATCTACGAGTTGTGAGTTTCCCGTCAAAGTGTAAACTCCGCTTCCATCGCAGGGAATTGGATACTTTGAAAGTACAAACTGTTGATCTTTGGCAAGAAATTCCATCATTTAATACATGGGTAAAAGTATCAATGAAACTATGCTGAGATTGCCAATACTACACAGATTTGATATTTTGTTTATTGACTATGTGATGATGATTTATTCTTGGGGAAATCCGTTCTTTTTATAGTGGGCGAGGGGCGGGTAACCCTACCGTCGGTATATACATGATAAGTTATAAAACCACAGAAAGTCATATTGGTTCAAATGTTCGAGTAGCCACTCACGAGTTTGATTTCGTTCCATAAACTAGGAATTTCTTCGCCTATAGGGTTTCTTATATTTTTATCAGAGTACAACTTTTCGCTGAACTGGCTAATTTGAGATTGGATAAACCTCAAAGTTTCGGGATGTTTCATATTCAAATAATTGTTAATGAATCTATCTGGTAGAAGTTCATATGTGAGGGAGTGAATATAGGAGTAGAGTAATAATTCTGACAAGGAAACCTTTTCATTGTGAAATAAGGCGCCAAATTCAGTTTCTGGACCATGGTACTTTTTGTGAATGTTAACATAGTTCAGCAAATATTCATTAATTAAAATCAAGCATCTTAATGAGTTTTTGCTTTCTTTAAGAGCCATTTTTTCTTTGGACTTGGTAATTAATTGTCTCTCATGTAATGTACTAATAGCCACAGTATCAGATTCATCATCATCGTTTATATATTCAGTCTGGGCCACGTCGGTATTAGCAGCAAAATTAAAGAGCCCTCCACCCTTTGTGGTTAGCCCTAAAATCGCCACTTGGGCTTGAGCATTATTATAAAACTTCAATGGTTGATTATACATCATTGGGAATGGGAAATATTTCTGAAACTGTTTTCTGGTGAACTTTTCATAGTTCTGGGTATTGATATACAAGTTGTATTGGTGAATATATTCTATCTTGTTAAGATTGATCGAGAGCAAGGCACTATCCACAAGCTGTTGTTTCTTGGTCAATTCCTTTGCTCCCAACGCAACACTGCTGGTATAAGATGTGGTGAGATGACGTGAAATTTCACTATATCCCTGGTATTTAACACCATTATCTATCAATACTGGTAACTGGTTGATGGTGGAGACGTTTGTGTTGGAGGAGGTGATGATCTCATAGGGCACGTCACATGAGGCAAGCAACCACAGACTCGCAAGACAACTCGGTGAGATGACGGATATTGAGCCGTTTTCTCCCCAAACATGCAATTTTAACATTTTTAATGACTTGTTTCGTTAATTGGCAATTGGTTGGTAATGCCTGGCTAAGGAAATGTCGCGGTGTCTCGATCAATGTCGCGGCCGCATGTCGCTGAACTTCAGCGTGTCATCTCCCACAATACCATCATTCATCTATTCTGTCATGCCCAGCAACATGTTCATCCAAGCAGACAAGAAAAAACGATTAACCTTGGACGTGATTGGCCAGCTTGAGGATGATCTTGAGCTCAATCCATTGGATTATCTCAAATGGAACAAGTTAATCAAACAAGTGTTAAACAAGGACAAAGAAGAACAAGTGAGGGCCGTTTTCACCAAATACTTGGGAATATTCAAGTTTGATGTATGTATAAACAGTGGCATCCGATTTCAGTACTAACAAACCAGAGTTCACAATGGTGTAATTATATCAACTACGAGTTAAGTCGTGGTGAGTTTCAGAAGGTGGAGGCGTTGTTTCAAGAATCATTCCCCATCACTGATAGTGTTGAACTATGCCGGTTATATGTGTCTTATGTTCGTCGTGTGAATGATGTGATCACCGGAGGAGAAAGAGCAAGAGGAATTGTCATACAAGCATTTGAATTTGCAGTTAATAAAGTAGGACTCGATATCGCTAGTGGAGATTTATGGAACGATTATTTGGACTTTTTAAAGTCTTGGACTCCTAGTGCAAGTTGGGAGCTTCAACAAAAAGTTGACTTGATTAGAAAAGTGTATAAAAAATTTCTCGTAATCCCTACTGAAGGTATCGAAAAATCATGGCAAGAGTATACAAAATGGGAAAATGAAGTAAATCCTTCCACAGCAAATAAATTTATATCCGAAAAATCAGCAGAATTTATGGTGGCTAGATCTTGGAATACTGAATGGCATAACGTTACAGAGAAAAAACTTAAACGGGAAATAAATCCCAATTCATTCAATGGTAATGATAACCCTACACCTCTTAGAAAACAACTCGACTTATATCTTAAGTGGATTGAATTAGAGAAAAAAAATAATCTTGACTTAAAAGATAATTCTCTTCTTGAAAAAAGAATTCTGTACGCTTATAGACAATCAACATTTGCGTTACCATTTGTTCCAGAACTTTGGTTCAAATATAGCAAATACTGGTTACTTAATAATGAAGAGGCTAATATTAATACTAGTATTGAAATTTTAAGTCAAGGTATAATATTCAATCCTAAAAGTTTATTGGTATCATTTCAATTGGCTGAATTATATGAAAAAGATCAAAATTTTGAGAAGGCCAAAGAAACATATCTTAATTTGATTAATCATTTGAATATTGATTACAAATTCTATACTGATAGAATTGAAACTATAGAAAGTAGAGTTTCACCAAAGAAATCCCAACCAAGTGACAATGAAACCACTCCTCCAACAGAATCACAAACAGAACCAGAACCAACACCAGAACCTATTAAGAATGATGATGATGACGATGATGATATGGATGAACCAAAAATATTATATCATACAAAAGATGAACAAAACCAAATAATAAGACTTCTGAAATTCCAGGATGAATTTGCAAAGCAAATTACTTTGGCATATATAAGATTGATGATTGCATCTAAGAGATCTAAAGGAATGAAAGAATCTCGTCTTGTATTCAAACAATCTCGTACAAGTTTTCCTGCTATTGGATTTGAATTTTATGTTGAAAATGCTTTACTTGAACATTATTCAGATAATAAAAAAGTGGCGCTTAAAATTTTTGATTTAGCATTCAAAATGAAAGCCTTTAGTACCAACGGGAAATTTTTACAAGCTTATTTGGAGTACCTTATCAATAGTAATGATGTTGACAACATTAGAAAGCTTCTTCAAACGGCAGACACAAACATTTCAAAAGAAATCGTTAACTTGGAAGAATCCTTATTACTTCCAGATGTTCCAGAACATGTTCGAGAATATAGGAACAAACAAATAAGGGTATTAAGATCATACTTGAAAAAATTGCTTAAAAGATACATCGGTTACTCATCTAATTATTTATCACTTGATGTTGCCAGCAGTTTCACCAATAAATACGAACAACTTTTCCCAGATGAAGATCCTATTTATTTATTTAGTGATAGGTATCGTCTTGGAGGTAAGAATTTAATCAGAAAATTCGAGTTGGATGATGATGATTCTAGTGATGATGAAGAGGATGAAGACGAGGATGATGGAAGAAAGTCTAAAAAGAGAAAGGTCTCCAAAAGACAAAGTCAGGTACCATTTGAACAACAACCTCAAGAAGTTGTCAACAATGGCAACACATTTTTGCCCAATGGACAAAGTGACAAACAACACTTACTCGTGGGAAAAACCATAATGACTCTCATGACAGCATTACCCAATGCTTCATATTTTGGCCACGCTTCCGAAAGTGTGTTTAATAGTGAAAAGTTGGTTCAACTATTGGCCAACTTGCCCAATGTACCTATTGATTAATAACGAATAAATGTCTATAGCATAAAGTATACTAATAGTTGATCCTAGTTGATGATAGTAATTGTTTAAATAAATATAAATAACCCTTCTATGAGTTGTAGTGGTGGTTGGTGGTTTTCCAGAGGGTTGCAGTATCGCAGATTTTGTTTGTGGCTGCAAAATTGATGGCTCAGTTACAATGACCAACCTGATGGTATACACCTTCCGCAAAAGAGCCCCCTCCTACAGAGAGATGATATTTAGCAAACGATTCTTGGTGGTGGTTTTGGTGTTGGCGATGGTGGTGACAAATTTGTTCAATTATTTGTACACCATATCCTGGAAAGCCAATCTTTCCAACCTTGAGATATTGACGTATCTACAGAACTCAATTGCGGCCAAGAAGAACGACTTGACGGTTCAACTATTGACAGGAACATACCTACGACAACTGGAGGGGTATTTGTCCAATACAGATAACACTACCGTGGTCATCAGTCCAGTTTTTGAGTGGACTCCCACAGCCGTTTCATTGATCTTCACTGAGGGGCTCTACAACTTTACCACAAACACCATTAGCTATTCTGATCCAGCGGTGGTTCTGAGAATTTTTCAGAAACAACCATCGGCGTTGTTTGACTTTGGCAAGAGACCAGTGATAGACTCGTATGTACTGAGCTATATCAACAAGCTCTACCAATACTCAAACAAACTGACAATCCAGAAACTACCTCGGATCCTTGAAATAACTCGCTTCACCAGAATCGGCACCTTCGTGATCTTGGTGACCAGTTTCGTGGGATTGGTGGCGACCATCGTGTTTTTTGCAGCTGGTCACAGCAGGCTGTGGGTTTTCTGGCCTTCCTCTGTTTTTGCAGCAATTGGACTCACTTCTATTGCCACTATGGGGATAGTGCAAGCCTCATTCTTTATAGCAGCTACCACGGTGTTTCCAAACTCCAAATTTGGCTTTCTTATCTTTGCGTTTCTATTAGAAAGCTTCATATACTGGCCACTTGTGTTTCTATTATGGCATCATATCAAGGAGAGCCTAGCCAGACTCCAGGAAAAAAAGCTCATGGCAACCTTTGTACCATCTCCAGAGCCCTCCATTTTGATATCAAGCTACTATTCTCGGGACAAAGATGTTGACACTGTTGTAATCAGTGGAAAAGAAGAAAAAGAGCTCAACTCGCCAGTACAAGTGTCAGAGAAGGCACAAGCAACTGTTCTAGAAACTGTTCCAGAAACTGTTCCAGAAACTGTTCCAGAAACTGTTCCAGAAACTGTTCCAGAAACTGTTCCAGAAACTGTTCCAGAAACTGTTCCAGAAACTGTCCCAGAGCAATTGTCAGTGCCTTTAAGTGGAGGTAGCACTCCCAAGAAGCATTTTAGTCTAGACCCGTTACCAAACCCTGTTGAGATCCAAACCCTGAACCAAAACTCGTATGTGGTTAGGAGAAGTCAACCGGTGCCTCGGTATCCAATACGTAGTGTCACTGCTCCCGTAAAATTGAATCTGAACTCACCACCTGAAGTGTTGGCTCCAGGAACTGAACCCCTACCACAAACCTTTACCTTTACCGAGTCGATAAATTAACTAAATACAAGATGCTTATATACAATGATGCGTAGGGCTTAGAATAGACCTGGTAGATTGGTACTTTGTACCTCTAGAAAATCTAAATTTTGCCGATTTTTGTTTGCAATCACAATTATTTAGTGATCACATATGGTCTGTCTACTAGTATTTGACCATGCTAGTAGTCTCTAGTACACGGTTACTAAGACAGGAGCAGAATGTTTATGATATAGGTCCGGAACTGACGATCACCAGAGACCTCCGGTCGTTTTTAAATTGTCCTTCCTTAATTCACGATCGATCTGGAAATCATCAACCTTATTCGTGTTTATACACTCCTTACGTCGTCTTGGACAATGTCCATGGTATCAACCAAAGAAGGCTTGAAGGGCCAGGCCTCATAGACTGTAAACAACTCGTTCCAATCGTCAAGATTGAGGTCTCTGGCATTTTTGTCAAGAATTTGCGAGGAAAGGTTGACCGATAAATCTTCCACGGCCCCGGGCCCAATGTTGGACAATGAGTCTCGTAACTTTTGTGAGGAGTTGAAAAAGATGGACCGGATGACATACTCAAACATGTCGAATTTTTCTGCAGAAATATCCTTAGGAACAATCTCCAAAAGTGCAAGTTGACTATTAGAGGGTAATATACTTCTGGCCATAAGTGGGATAGGTTGGTCCTTCATGATCAAGCGAGGATCATAGCCACTTCCATCGGCATCAGTAAAGTCTTCGGGAGCCGAGATGGCCACAAGTTTACTATCGGTGTATAATTCTCGTTTTATAGCAGACTTGTTCCTCTTTGGGAACGAACTACCTGACATAAATTTCATGGCTGTCAGGTCGGGAACAAAGCATAACATACGGACCCTTCCGTACTTCTGGAGCCAGTTTTTGTAGATACAACACATGATCCATTGAGCTAATAATGATTCACCAAACTTGGAGGGGGTAACATTACCGATGATGAGAAGTTCGTCGTGGATCTTATCACGAGAGACGTAGGAGGGCAGAACCACTTTATCCTTGACGAGATCTTCGAAAGTCTCCCATTTATAGCCATCCTTAGGGTACAACACGAAGTTTTCAGTGTTACCAGTGGTGGCATTAAGATGATGGAGTCGCTCTTTCCAATGACCCACATTGACTTTAGTATTCTCTATCACCACATGAGTCCGAGGCTTAAGTTCATAGTTGACCATGGTAGAAAAGAGTCCATACCCCAGAAAGATGTCTACTATATCAAGGTTGGTACTATTGGGGTACTTGGATCGAAGGTCCAATTTGTCGATAATTTCCTGACACTGTTGGGGCCGAGCCAAGTGTTTGAAGTTGTACTGGAACTTGGGGAGGGGCCCCAGAAACATCTTGGCTAGTGCCGGGTTGAATGAACGGTAGGTCATAATGGGATGATGTCCTGCAGAAAGAATGATGATCCACCATATATTGATTAGTTAGTGACGGTGATGTCGATCAACAACGTGGTATTGAAGGAGAATTATAGCGAGCTTTTGGGGCTGGACAAGGTCCCATTCGAAGTGAGTGCTGATGGATTGGAACAACTTCGGTTCTTTTCTCCCACGTCTCGTCAGGCTCTTTCGATTGCTCTGTTTGGCAGCCAAAATCATCCCATTTCCATTAGCGCTAAAGATGGCTGGATCTATTTGACCAGTAAACGGTTGGTGTTTATCACCGCAACCCAGGGTGATATCATCACCTTTCTGATTGATTTGTCATTGGCACCCGTGCTTCAGCTTAGCCATAAGTTGAAAGCCCCTTGGTTTGGTGCGAATTACTGGGAGTTTCTCTTCTACAGTGCTAGCAGTCCCACTATAGCTAGTGATGGGTTTCCTAAGAATCAATTCTTTCAGGGAAACATTCTGTTTTACGACGGGGGGTTGTTTCAATTCGTGGAGATATTTAATAGGGTCTTGAACGATAATGTGAATAATGCTCATATTGATGAGGCATTACCACGGTACGAAGAGTAAACTGAATACAGAGCACTTGAAACAGGATTTAAGGGTGTGAATGACTATTGAGTGGTTTATCACAGGTGGTACATCCTCAAAGAACATTCAAATACACCCTTTCTGCTTGAAGCGACGATTGGTCAAGATTCCTATAGTGTGAATGGGGCCAGACAACTCCACTTCCTCATCAAATAAATTATTTAGTGTGACTTGATACTGGATATCTGGTTGTGAAGCAATTGATCGAGATGATACAAGCTAGTTCTGAATGATTTAACTCAGTATTGTACCATTCATGATAATAGTTTGTGATGATCTCATTATCCAATTACCCACCTTATTGAAATTTTGTGGTTGATGATAGTGACACATTCTGCATGTCCTTGATTCAAAGCAAAGCAAAGTAAAGAACAGATGATTGATACATAGTGCTGGAGTTTACCTGGTTTGATTTGGCACCGCTTATCTTTTCTTGTTGAGCTTACTGTTGATACTGATCAAATCAATTTTAAATCTACTATTGAAATCCTCTAGAAGTACAGATAATACAATTATTTAATTAATATACATCAAGAAATGAATTATTCCAATGACAAAGGAGTGGTGTTTTCGGTATCAGCATTAGATGTTAGACCCAATATGGAAGGATCAACTTCTTCTCCATTGTCCAACTTTGCTAACGTACTTTCAACAGGACGTTTGATTGATGAATTTACTAATGGCTTCAAATTAAGAGCATCATTGAATTCCTCAAAATCAAGTAATCGATTTTTTTCTTCTTCAGAAGCGTCGCTTAATTCTCTAAATTTTTCAAACGCCATGTGTTCCAAAAGAGCTGCATCTTGATACACAATTGAGCCCTCCTCATTATAGATTTTAGCATTGGTAAATATCAAATGTAAATCTTCCAATGGTTCTCTAATAGATGTGTATGTATTAGAATTCATTCTCTTCTTGATAGTATCCAAGGCAATAGGATTCTTGATCAAAACATAATAGTCAGGATAAAGCTTTTTCGAAGGTTTCACCAAAAACAAATCACTTAAGATTCTGCCATGTTCATTTTGGTAATTCATGATCAAACTGAACATACTTTCAATGATGTTTTGTAAATTGGCTCTTTCCTCAGGTTGCAAAGGATCAATGCTTGGAGTCGACCGATTTAATATAGATCTACCTCCACGACCCTTACGACCTCTACCTCTTCCTCTAGGTATTGGCTTAGGAGTAGATGATTTTTGTTTCTTACCATAAGGTTCAACCAGATCTTCTTTTTCACCACCACGTCTGTAATTTCCATCAAAATCTTCATCTTGACTATATTGTTCTTCTTCAACCGCCTTTCTCTTGGCACGGCCTCGTTTCTTTTTAGGTCTCAAATCCCCTTCATCATCACTGGCATCTGATACAACTCCATCAATCTTTTTCAACCATTGTTCTTCAGTTAAATTGTCATCATAAGTCATTGTCTTACGTTCTCTATTACCTCTTCCATAATCTTCAAGAACAATATCCTTCTTCAAAAAGTCAGCAGGGTTTTGCTTATAGATATATGGTAATTCTGGCTCAGAAAATAATCTACTTGGATAGTAGGCTTCTTTGGTAGCCTGAGCTCTTTCTTCATCCAATCTTCTGAATACTTCTAATTCATTCTCGTTTCTGGCAATGACTCGGTTCAATTCGTCATCATCTAAATCTTCATCATCACTTCCAATTCCCTTCTGTTTCCGTTCTTCTTCTTTATCCAACAATGCTCTCAACATAGCTTCTTGTTCTTCAGCAGTAGACTTATTATCAAACTTACCTGCTTGAATGACTTTTCCATCAATTTCTAATTTGGCATGTGCCCTTTCTAAAATCATTTCTTCAATGGAATCTTCGGTGATCAATCTCAAAATACGAACCTCATTCTTTTGTCCAATACGATGGGCTCTATCTTGAGCTTGTAAATCTTGATGAGGATTCCAATCAGTATCAAAGATAATAACGGTATCAGCAGTTTGTAAGTTAAGACCTAAACCACCGGCTCTTGTAGACAAAAGGAAACAAAAGTATTCAGATTCGTGAGCATTGAATAATTTCAATAATGAAGTTCTATCATCAGCCTTAGTACCACCATCCAATCTCATATATTTCATTCCACGCAATCTTAAGAAATCTTCCATAATATCCATGATTTGAGTCATTTGAAAGAAAATCAACACTCTATGTCCTGTTTTCTTGAATTTGGGCAAGATCTTGTCTAACAATTCGAATTTACCAGCAACTCTCCAAATTTGATCATTAGTTTCCACAGTAGGATTGATTAAATTTTCCACTTCCTCATAAACAAAAGGATGGTTACAAATTTTTCTGAGTTGCATGATTTGGTTATTAGCGTTTTTAATCATGATTGGTACTGTACTTGTCAGGGTTTCACTGGCAAACAATATGTTGTGTTTTAACATTTGTTGATATAATTTTGATTGCAATGCAGACATTTTACACTTAACAACCTTTTCAACCTTATTAGGTAAATCCTTTTCGACGTCCTTCTTCAATCTTCTTAACAAGAAAGGTCTCAAGACTTTATGTAATCTTCTAATGACCAATAATGTTTCTTCTTCGCTTAATTCGATTTTATCCTGACCACCTGTATTTGAAAATGGGGTATTAAACCATTCATCAAAAGATTTCACTGAGTTGAAAATCTTGGGTAACACGAAATTCAAAAGTGCCCATAATTCTGGTAAATTGTTTTGTAAGGGAGTACCGGTCAAAATTAAACGATAGTCACTATGATAACTATGGGTCAAGGTTTCAGATAATTTGGAATTGGCATTCTTCATACGATGACCTTCATCAATGATCATGTGAACCCATTTGACACGGGATAATAATGCCTTGTCTTTAATGATATATTCAAAAGTAGTCAACAAGATTTGGAAATTACCCATTCTGATATCATGTTGCATGATTTTACGTTGATTGGGTGTTCCCTTATAAGTAATCTTTCTGACAGTAGGAGCCCATTTTTCGAATTCTAAGTTCCAATTAGTCAAAGTGGATAAGGGAACAATCACCAAAAATGGACCAGGGATTTGTTTGACTTCTATCAAATAGGTGATTAATGAAATTGTTTGAATAGTTTTACCCAAACCCATCTCATCTGCCAAAATACCATTCAAGTGATTATTATATAAAGATACCATCCATTGTAAACCCTTTAATTGATATTCTTTCAAAGTACCACCAACCAAAATCGATGGTTGCCTGGTAACTTCTTCCTTGATTCTATGAGCAACATGATAGTAATCCATTTTCTCCCGTTTTTCTTCGTCATTTTCATCAATGGGTTCTTCCTTGGTTGTTCTATTAGATCTGGCGGAAGATTCCTTTTGTTGAGTTTGAACTGCTTGAGCCAAAGAGTCCAAAAATTGATTGGTTTGTTTTAACAAATGAGTAATTCTGGTGTCCTTGGTGTGATCCAATAATTTCAAATAGGCTTCTTCATCATTGGACTTTAAAGCTTGCAAACGTTGTTTGGCCATTTTTTCAATTCTCTTTTGTTCTTCCCTGGCAGTTTGATTATGGAAACTGTTAATTTTGGTATTTAAACGATTCAATTTTTCTTTCCTTCTAGTAGTTACACTGAATCTACGTTCTCTGGACAGTAAAATTTCGTTGATAGTCTTTTGGTGTTTTTGATTTTCTGCTTGAACCAAAGTTTGTAATTGATGAGTGTATAAGTTGTGAGTAGCACTTACATTCTCGAGGGATAAAGTATTGAACTTTGCAAGAAAGTTGGGATGAGAATTGGGCAACAATGATTTGCTGAACCATACTTGAGATAAGATTTTACCTCTCAATTGTTTTTGATATGGACCCAATTCTAATTTGTATAATTCTGTTTCGATGGCGGTTCTTTGTTTATCATCGTGGTCAAGTGACTCCAATTTTTTCCTGAGGTTATGGATTTCTTGATCAATTTGAATCAACATCAACACTTCCTTATTAGTGACAATATCTTCCATACAGATCCCTTCAGGTGCCAACGAGGGCCACTGAAGGCGACTCTGAGGTGCGTACAATGCCAGGAACGC
Organism: Suhomyces atakaporum; assembly: GCA_030561405.1. Classification (NCBI taxonomy): domain Eukaryota; kingdom Fungi; phylum Ascomycota; class Pichiomycetes; order Serinales; family Debaryomycetaceae; genus Suhomyces; species Suhomyces atakaporum. The sequence goes on from JAKTXH010000058.1 coordinate 60,669, forward strand.
GATATCCTTGTCACTTTCACGAAGAATATTCGGCAATTCAAAGGTATCTACCTGAACATTAGCCTTAGAGATTGGTAGCACTGCCACGGTGGTGTTTTTGGTATTATCAGGGATCAACTTGTCGAGAGTTCTTGGAGGTTGGGGCTTATATAATACAGCTCTGACGGGTTTTTTCTTTGGATCCAGGTCAGTAGGAGTACCTTGTTGAACCAAAGGAGATTGTCCTTGAGTGGAGTCGAGTGGTTGGGAAGGTTTTGTGGCATCACCAAGGGTGGGTTTGAACGGCACATTCACGTTTTTGCCGTTGAAATCAAATCCAAGAGGAGGCGTACCACCCACAGCAGGGTTAACCTTTGCAGAAACTTGCTGCGAAAGATCGACATTGGGCTGGGAATTAGGAGGTTGAAGATTAGCGACCGGCTGAGCTTGTGCCGACTGTGACAGGTCCAACGCAGGGAGGTACGACCCATTGGGGAACGCTGACCTTTCGGTGGTGACAAACTCAATGAGATTTTGGGGTAGCTGAGGGGTGCCAGGTCCTGGGTTTTTCAAGAGGTGCTTCAAGGCCAGAAACTGGGACTTAACCAACTGAAACTGTTGTGCTGTGAACGCGGATTCACCTCCAGTACCAGGTGCAGATGGAGGAGCAGGAATCCCATTCCCATTGGTAGAACCATTATTAAACATCATTTGTTGAGAAGAAGCATTGCCAAGTGGAGGCTGTCTAGGAGGAATCTGTTGTGGCAACCCAGCATTGCCCTGACCCATCAAATTGGTATTTTGAACTTGTGGTGTACCACTATTGGACCCCACTAGCGACCCTGGCATGGACATATGCGATTGAAGCGGAAACGGTTGCGTGTTGCCATTGGCCGCAGGCGGTGCTTGTGGTTGTGGTGGCGCAGGTGACTGCACCTGTGCATTCTGCAGTGGTTGCTGTTGTTGTTGTCTTTGAAGTTGGTTCTGTTGAAGAAACTTGATGATTTTACTCAACTGAGCAAACTCCGGCACGTTGACAGCTTGTTCGCCGTATTGCGTTCTGAGCTGGTGCCACCGTTGAAGAATCTTCTGGATCTCCTCACGGGTGAGTTGACGATTCATGTTGATTGATTGTTTACCAGGAGAAAGTGGACCGCGATATAGGGTATAAGCGTAAGGAGACATGAGAGGAGACATGCGACAATCAACGACACCTTTGCGACACTACTTGTCATATCTCTCAAAATGCGACAACATGACCACCGTATACTGGTCACAATGTTCTAGGGTAATGGAAAAGAGATTAGGTTAGGAGATTAGTCCACAGAGTCCTTCAACAGGGCTGGCCACTCTTTCTGTGTATTTGAAGGTCGTTTTTGCCCCCGTTTTTAGGATAATGTTGAGGCCATGTCCTAAATGGTGCTCCTATTTCTGCACTGGGTAAATTATTTATGGGTCCTTGTAGAGCATGATTAGAGCGACTTGACCAGTGAATTAGTCCTTCAGAGAGATACGAGATACACACTGAAAAATTCCCACAATGCAGCCGTTAAAATCAAACACGTCGCAGTCAAATTAGTTATACATCGAAGAATACACCTCAAGAGGATTTTATTTAGGCTGGGTTGCCTTTAGTTTAGGGCCTAAAATCAGAACCATCCAGTTGATCTTGTGGGGTCCTCTGATATGGTTCCATGATACGAACTTTGGCACTAGTTCAGGTGTTTACCATCTTGGAGATAACCATATTGCGAGAAGAAGAAATTGAAGAGGAAACAAAAAATTAAAAGAAATAAGATGTAGGCTCTTGATGGTGCTGGACTTATCGGCATCATCCTTTTTCATACTTACTCCTACTATTAAGTGTTAATTATCCAAAGTTGTACCGTAAATATAATACTTATTACTCAGTTATGCACAGTCAAGCAATCGACGGTCAAGCAACGAAACAGTAGTAGAGCCTGCTACATCGAATGACGCCACAATATCATGGGAAGGGCTGCCTCCAAATCCTGGCTTCGAGTCTTAATATCCAATGAGAGCAAGCTCCCATTAGTTTTCGTGTCGAGATCCATAGTCGATGTCGTAGGAGACACAGAATGGGATACAACAGTAGAGAAGACAAGGATACAGCAGAAAACAGACAAGAATACAGCAGAGAACAGACAAGGAGACAACAGACAACAGACATCAGTACAGCAGTACAACAGACAACAGCACAGGAGACACAGTAAGTGTATGAGACATCAGTATAGGTGGTTTACAGTAGAACGTCCCAGGACAGCAAGAATTGAAGTTATAATTGCAACCATACTTAACTGCCTTGATGGTGTGTCCAAGAGTTCTGTGCAAACTTGATCAAATCTTACCGTATTGTCCAATCCTTAATAGCAACAACAAAGATGGGGATTTATGGCTCCCATAACTTACCACTACCTCTTGGAGCATAATTGATAGCATCAAATTTTTCCATTTTGACATAGTCACCGACGATACTCGAGCTCTCTCCCACGACTCCCTGGACTGGCTTTTGTTTGTTCCGTGTTCTCTTGTGTGATGACTTCTCATCTTTCTTTCCTCTATAATTTCTTCTCTCATCGCGGCCATTGACTGCTTCATAGGAGTATTGAGTGGTATCAATAGTGGTTTGTAAAACATGATTTCTGTTATTATAATCATCAGTAAGAGTATTGTGAGGGTTTAGGTGGGACAACTGAGTTACATCGTGATTGTGGAAGATAAGCATTTCTGCTTCGTTGACGTTCAAACAATCAATTCCGTAACATCTGGCCCAAATCTTACTAATGGAATCTTCTGTCACCAACTTCCACTGTTCGGAAGCATCTTGGGACAGGCCCTTTTCGAGAAATCTCTTGTAAATACACAGACGGATCAAGTAGCGGAGTCTGGTGGGCATCACTGCTGCGTGGTCCGAATTGGCCAATGCATTTTGGTAAGAAGCCGAGTTTTCATACTGGATATCGTTGATGGTATTGTTTTCCCTTAATGAAAACGAACTGGTAAACTCTTCGCTCAACTGGTCGGTACCATCCATATCACGAGGAGGACGCAAGACTCTTGAATCAAACTTGGTCTTAAAGTTGGGGAATTCTCGGATCTTGGGGGTATGGATCTTATACTTGTGACACTTTTCCCAGCTGGGACCGGACTCTCCAGGAGATTCAAGAATAAGTCTGTGTACCACATTACCCAGTCTACTTGCACCCTGGACCTTTTCAAAGAACTTGTCAATGAATCGAATTGCCTCTCGGGCATTGGTGGCCACCATGGAGGTACCTTTCTTAGCAAAATCAAACTCGTGCAAGGTGTACGAAGGAATGTAGATGTTCAAGTGGACCTCGGTGCTGGCGTCCGACTGGTTGATCTCCACGTACTCTTCATTGAACCATCTTTTGATGTTACCAATGCCTCGGACAAAGGCGGTGTGGTCAAGAATGAGATTGACTGATCTGCTGTGGGCTTTGGAAGCAGGAGGAGTTGTTGTTGTTGCTGCTGCTTGTAGCACGAGCTCGTCCACGGGCCCGTCATTGCCACTAACGGAGCTGGCTTGTGATACGCCCGATCCAAACAGATGAAGAGACATGTCTTGAACAAAGGTGAGGATGAAAGTTAGTGATGTGACATACAGTCAGAGAAACTGGAGAATCAGAGGTGTGACAAAGAGAGGGTGTGACTAAGGAACAAAACAAGAACAGTTCTCTATTATTGATCTACGAGTATTACAAGCTACAGTCTTTTTGTTTGTGGATGAGTTGTTTATTATTATCTAGGGTTAGTATTGCCCACCATTGCACAGTCGATCAGATATAGTCAAGGTTCTATTCATCGAGCTGAAAAGCCCTAACATTAGAGATGCCAGAAAAAACATACTTAGAATAAAAAATTCATCCTGTTGACTGTGGTAGGTACTTACGATTTTTGCTGGTGAAAAAAAATGGGGATCCGGGCCCTTTTATAGTGCGCTCACGGAAATGTCACAAAACCGTTAGGGCTACGAAGCCCTTGAAGCCCTAAATCCATAGTTAGTGAGAAGGTTTCAGCACAAGTTTATACAGAATTATTTTAGAGAGGTTGGAGCTTTCTTGGAGATCATAGTTTGGTGGGAGCCCTTTCAAGGATTTTATGAAAATAGCACAAGCGTTGGCACTAGATGCATTTGGAAAAGTAAAATGTAGGGTTCTGTTGTGATGAGACCAGTAATTCAGTGACAGTTTAATTACTGGAAGCAAAACTAGATTTGAGCGAAGAAATGAAGCATAATAATAATTATGGAGAGGAGAGAAACAGTCCATGTAGAAAGGCTGGGTAGACCGTATGGAATTGGGAATTTTAGTTGCCAGTTTGGGTGTTGCTCCTATTGCTATGTGGTCTATTAGCCTCAACGGTAATGGTGTAGATCCAAAAAAGATTGAGTAGAATAATAGACTGGAACCGCATTAACTTTCAAACTGATCAATATAATTGATTCTTTAGGGATTAAGCATTAGACAGAAGTCATTTGATTTTAGCTTCTAGCCTGATAAATTAAAAATAGTATGGCGACGTGAATGTAAACTTGCGGTTCCGAATGTTCAAGACAAGCCTCCCCTGAATATGTAGTTGAGATTATTCCTATCCTCCTTTTTAATCTGTTCAAAAAAAGGATGGTTTCTTGTAACTGATAGCCCAAAATCGATAATGTATAGTTTTCCAT
>JAKTXH010000059.1:0-63370 GCA_030561405.1 Suhomyces atakaporum
AAGAGCTTGGAGCAGCAGATGAACTTTCTGGAGCAGAAGAGCTTTCGGCAGCAGAGGAGCTTTCGGCAGCGGAGGAGCTTGGTTGAGCACTGGATGTGACTGAAGCAGAGGTTGAAGCAACTGAAGATGCGGATGATGTTGCAGAAGACGATGGAGCAGAAGTGGAACTAGCAGAAGATGAAGAGCTATCTAAAGTACCAGGAGCTTCTGGAAGGGATTCAACACATGGACGACAAGCATCGGGGAAACTTGCATCAGGTGGAGGACCGTCGTAGGAAACACCACCAAGAAGAACGGTAGTAATAAGCCCACCGTAATTGGCATTCACGACCTTGAACAAATTAGGATTGTATCCAGTACCGATATTGAAATTTTGTCTGAACACACCAGAGATAAGAGTCAAAATACCAGTGCTTGGATCGTAGGTGTATGGTTTAGTAATAAGTGTATCAAGATTAAGTGGCAAACTCAAACCAATAACGTTATTGTTACCAAAACCTTTAACAAGGAAAGTTTGAGATAAACTCAAAGCTTCAACTCTGAGTGATGAAGACTCAGTTTCCAAGTAAATAGTTTGAGTTGGAGAGAAGGCTAAAAGGGAATTTTGAATCCAGACATTAGATTGAGTTCCAGCAGTAATACAACCAGATCCTGAAACAGGAGAACTTTGAACATAAGCTTCCTTGTAGAGACAAATTTGACCGTTGTTGTTAATTGGAAGGAGAGCACCAAGGGTAACAACACCATTAGATCTGGTGTTTTGGTAGAAACTCAATAAACCATTATTAGTCCAATCAGCTGCAGTAAGGGACATAATAGGAACTCCACTAGAACCATCACCTCCCAAGTACATGTCACCATTATTAGTGAAGGATGCACCAACTAATTGATAAGTGGGGGGGAGTAATGATTGCAAAGAATTGAAAGAAATAATACCATCGTTTTCAATGGTGTTCAAAAGACCAGCAAGTCCAACCGTCAAACCAACAATGTCAGAAGTGGAAGAAATGTAAAGTCCACCACCTTCACCAACCTTAAGTGATCCAGCGATTGTGGTAATAGCATTGTTGATAATAGACCAGTAAACACCAGGAGCAATAGTAATCCCGGTAAGGTCTACTGAGAGAGTACCTCTACTGACAGTGTCTTGCGTGATGGTAGTTGCCAAAGTGATCCCTGTTGACAACAAGAGTGCCAATACTGAGTTTCCGACCCACATTGTGACAGGCTTGATTAGTAAAGAGGCTTGTTGATGATACCAGGCATTCTAAGGATATTTATAATGATTGAGATTCACAAAAATTTCTTGTGTTAAGGGTGCTGTTAAAAATTGCAACTATGTTTGGTACCAAATTTCAAGTGGTTTGGTTCACATTGATGATCATAATAGGGTGCAAAACTTAGTCCATGCACCGAAAATATCTATTGTAGATGTGCATTTTGCAGTATAAAATAAAATACGACATTTTGTGGTTATTTTGAAATGTGGGTTATGTAACCAATATTGGTTCCAAAAAATTATTTATTTTTTTGCAGCCATCGAAGACTAGTCACGTCATCTACTAAAGTTATCTAAATGCAGTATATAATCAGATACACCGAACATGTTTTGCACCACGAGCTAGATAGATCCTTGATATTAAAGTTGTTGAACTTCATCTAGCCAAATCTCAGAAAACAGCTACATCTTTCTTACCGAACCTGCTCAAACAATAATAAGAGAAAATAATTTTGCATTGTTATGCGAATATTGCTGGGCTAACCAAGTTTACGCTTTCAAATCCCATTGTCTTGTCACGTAAAAAACGTTTAATTGAAAATTATACGAAAACCAACTCATGGATTAAATTCTGAAATACATTTTTTGAGCAATTCGAAAATAAAAATCAATCGTAGAGGACTGGCGCGTTCCTACATTTTTTGGCGATGATTATACTCATAATAGCCCCAGCTGCGTTAAATCTGCTGAAATAAGCTAAATCGCCGGTAATATGAAACGGAATTAAACCTTGGTTTTAGCAGATGAAGCTAGATCTACTAAAGGGTGGCCAGAACTTGGCATACACTGCGCGTCGTTCTATTGTACAGGTACTAATTGTGTTATTACCACTGGTGGACATGTGCGATCAGGAGCATTAACTAATTTTGGATATTTTTCGGAGATGGTAATGCCGCCGAGTTATCTAGTTTATAGCGAAATCTATATGTATGCAGTTGGCCCACTTCGAATCAAATGACCAGCAGCTACTTCATGAAGGTCATCTGGACATGCACAACTACTGGTATTTTAGTGAGTGGACTATACTCATCAGACTTGATGAACTTAATTACAATTGTCCTTCCCAACAACAAGAGGTCAAATTGCGAAGGGTAAAAAATTAATTTTTCAGTCATACACACACTGTAAATTATTAAATTAATTTTAGGTAGCATCACTAATATTTCATTGCAAACCTTCTAGTTTTCTCCACTTCTAACAGAAAAATAACTGCAACTTTTCGCGCATTTCAAAGTCAATTCAGTAGTTTTTGCCGAATTCCAACAAAATTACGCTAATGCAGGTGAGCCAACCCCAGCCCTCAAGTCCCCACCGGCTTATGCTTGCAATGCCATGATTCCTACATTGTTTATCTTCTCGATCTTAAAGGTTAGAATCTTCAAAGCGGAATTAGACTTACTGGATTAGTGGACCGTATATCCAATATACTGTAGTACGCACACAGTAAAAAAGGGGACCAGTATTTTGAAATGGACCAAAATATTTTACACTGTCCTACAATTTTAGTTTTAAAAATATACGCTGTAGGACACAGCATGTGAACCCCAGTATTTAATTTTTCATCCACTCCAATATTTCTGAGAACAAGGTTTGGGGCCCGTTCATTTTTCTGTGCTTCCTCGCTATAGCATCAAGTCAATCGTATAACCTAAAATTAAGCATTTTCATTGAACAACTAGGAAAACATTTCCTTGCTCAAGGATGACCCTGCAAATAGCTGAATTGAATTTTCTTAAAGCAGAGAGGGTTATTTCAAGATAACCAGATCTTAGGTTTAGTCCTGTTGGTAAACTTAATCGAAAAATCTTTTTTGGGCCAATTTTTGATGATCATGAAAATTAAGTTTAAGAAAAAGCTAGCTGAGCCTACAATGATGTTATTAACTAATCGTCATGAGTTTCTACGAACTTTAAAGCGAAAACCCGAAGATCATTGGTTACATCAATTGCTGACTTAATAAATAGTGACTCGGTGATCAGTTCAAATGGGAATTCAGTTGAATATCGAAGGCTTGTAGTGAAAAAACCTTCTAAAATCGAATCCTGTACTTCGAATTAAAATCAAGGTTGTTGGACTAATCACTCAACTGAAGAAGCTCCTGAAGCTTTTCCATTCCTTTAAGAACTCAAACTTTTAGGGTGGTATTTACTGTTTTTTTTCTAAAGATTGGCATGGAAAGCGCTTCTCACTTTTTGAAATCAGTTCAATTTGTAAAATTGTTCCAATTCAGGAGGAACTCAAGGCTGGTGGTTGTTGTTGGCTGTTATTGTTCTCGTGATAACAAGGGCCAATTGAATTCATAGTCGAATAATAGTGGATGCGGAAACCCAAAGTGCCTCACAAGGCTTGTATCGTAAATTCCTATTGTTCATAAGGTTACGAAATAATAAGAACGTGTAAATTTAGGTGTCTTGATCATTATTCAGCCAGTTGTTAAATGACTATAATTATAATGTATGTTAAGGCCTGAGATCTCATTTCCGTACCGTAACTTCAACTTGCCTGTTTTTTTTATACACGCATTGAATGTTATGGATGCATGTCTGAGTATAGATCTTCCTAGTCGGTAAAATGTACTCCAGGCTACTCACTTCGAGAACTCTACGATCACTTCCTGATATCTAGTTTAGCATTTGCTTTTTATTATTCTAGCTAATTGAAATTCTCACTTAGTATAGTCAAAACTCAATGGTTTGGTAACTCGTATTCAAGTTTGGGGGTACCACAAGTAAAGCCTAAGATCTCTCTGATTCCATATGGGACTCAGGACAATCCATATTAGACACATTTAGTCGATTTATCTTGTGTGTATGGTTTGATCCGATGTGCACCAAATCTCCCAGATCTATCAGTGCAGATCATTAGTGGATTGTCACTTGAATTGGGTAAGGGAGTAGCCTAATTCGTTTAACTTCAAATATCCAATTTTATCACGTAAATTTATTTTCGGGCTTTGACAATCGAACTGCGGAGGTAGAAAATTAGCAATAAAATACGATGTTCGAAGCACTGAGACCTTAAACTGTTGGCGCTCAACATATATTTGGAACCACAATAGTTTACTTTATTGTGGAGTACTTATTAGTAGATACCTAATGTAGCCCTATGGTTTACATGACTTGGAGCATGGGGGCTCGCTAGTATCAGCAGTTACTTCTGGTGGGCGCCTCAACATTTAATTATTTTTACATGATATTCGTTCTCGTTAAGCAATCCATCAATATTGCACGTGTATAAATGTAGCCACGGATTCTCGAATAATAGTCAAAGAGCCATCGTGCTGGTTAAATCCAGATGCAACCTGATTACACACGGAAAAGGGTGAAGCCATAAATCCGTGTCTAGCACCTAAACCCGTTATTTTTTAACTGCACTGAAGAAAATATTAAAAATTCGCCGTGTTGCATCCTTTATATAGGTAGCTTAGAATTTAATCCATACTTTTGCCTTAAAAAAAAAAATACGTTTTGGACGCGAAATCGTATAGAGCGCTTTAGATGACGTATAAGGGAATCCTCTTGTGGAAATTCCTTTCGCTCAAAGGAGTACAAAGGCGTACATAAAGGTGGATGTCGTTCATTCCTCAAGTAATGTCAAATGCTGTCCGCCCTACAGCTCAGTGGAAGTAATTTTGGAAGCTCATTGAGAGATTATCTCTTCAGTTGCCCAAATATTTGACAAGGATACGTTTAATCTCGACAAGTTCCCTCAAAATAATGCCAGGGTCCAATTTCGTTTAGAGTTTACCGGTGATGGCTCAGCGGATCTGAATGAATCTTCTCAAGATCTGAATGAAGCCCTGATTGATGCCTTGAAGCCAAGCCACTTAAAGAATACTAAACCACACACCGGAAAACGCCATGGTTCAATGTTTATTATGTGGAAACGAATTTCATGTCTCAAACTACGAAAACCACTTATGTGTGAGGTGCAATGTCACCAATCTCATCTGGAAAGTGCTTGGATTAAGCAATTATCCACCCACGTACCATACCTTATATTGTGGCTCCCAACTGAATTCAATTCAGCTAATTGCCATTAATAGATAACTTTATATCGCTGAGACTTACGAGGATATACAGGCCGATGGACTTGTCCCCAAATTCAGTTTCTTCGTTGACATCTTTCTTTATAACTCAGTTATAATTGAGTCTTTAAGATATTGCTTGCTCATTTTCTAACTTAATACTTTTCCCTCAATCCTTGAAGAGTTGGGGTTTTTCGCCTTGTTCTTTCCTTAATGTAGGTAGTTTAAAATCTAATGAATACTTTTGCTTAAATTAAAATAGATAGGCTAAGATTGCAAATATGGGCTGGTTCAGGAACTCCATCATGTTTAAGAATGTGTTTCGCACGACTGACTCACGAATGCAAAATGGAGTGTCTAATGGACTGTTCGTGCCATCTATTCTCCAGACAAACGAGGGTTCATATTACTTCCAAAGTCAAGCTCTTGCAACAGCCCCGTGGACTAGATAAATTTGAACTGTAGCAGTCTATAATTTTAGAAAAGTATTGAAGTTTATCAAACTGAATCTTACAAATTTTCTATCTTTCAAAATTTGTCGCATAATTATTGAAAAATCATAAATTTTGATAAATTATGGACCCAATAGTTATAAAGAGATAATACGAGACATGCCTTTTCTAATTCTTATTAAAGAGTCAGTTCTGCTCCTTTTTTGTACGAAATGATATAGATTAATGTAGCAATTACAAAAATCGTGCCTCACACGACCCCAAAATATGCCAGGACCTCGAACTTCATGTTGTCAAAGTGGCCACCTCAATTGACTGGTCTAATTTTAAAGATGGAAGTAGTAAAACTTAAGCTACGAGTATCACGCTCAAAGTTTTGATACGTTAAAATTAGCTTAGATACAATTTGTCACCACTCAGATTTAGCTCAGGCTACTTAATTTCTGTTATGAGTTGATCAACTGCCAGGTTGATTATTGTATGACGAATTTTTGTCGGGGAAGTAAACTTTAAAGTGACAGATTTTTAATGATTTTTTTCGCACCTATTCGCCCCGGCTAAGTTTGACAGAACGTCTCTTTAAGTTATAAGGTCATCGACGGTTTTTGCAGCAATTCAACATAGCCGAGGCTTTAAGGGGGAAGGAACTCGAGATCCGCATTTAGCAAGCGAATGGTTGATTACATTGCCCAATAGGCTAACCCATAGAGTATTTGCGATAAGGTGTGTGCAGGAGGCCGTGCGGTTATCCGGCCAATGAGCGGCATCATCGATTATGCAACCTAATAGTTTGCTTATGTAACGGGCCACCAAAAAGTTGAACCGTCCCGATAACACAGTGTTGTTCCCATCAGTTTATACCTCGGTCAGCACTACCAAAGTCAGATAGGTTCGGTTTATCGTGACAAAATCACAACGTTATAGTAAAACACTTCAAAATTGCCCTATAACTTTATCGATATTACACCAATTTATCCTTGACCAATGGATCTGATCAATTTCCTCCATTTTTGGGTTTATGGATTTCCGGATTAGACGGGTTTATTTTGACACTAATTGAACATAATATCTCTTGGCCAATCCTCTAAAATTCATTCTTAATATACTTGATCCAAATTTAACATACACCAACCAACCCATCAGCACCTCACCAATTTTCCAATCGCTGTCATTGCATGTCCTTGAACAGCCCCAGCTTTGCTCCTCCAGGAGTTAATCTTCTGAGTATCAGAAACCCATCACTTCAAAGCCCAGCACCTTCAGGAACAACACTGACTTCGACCACCTCCTACAAACGGGGAATGAACCAGAAACATACGTTGGTCCAACTCATGCAACAAGAAGAATCCAATTTGGAGGATGTGTGGAAAATGTATAATCGGGCCAAGGAATCATTGCCCTATAAATCCCGGATGGAAAACTTAACATGGAGAATGATGTTCATCAACAACCGGATTGTTGCGAATAAGCTCAAGAAACATGACGTAACTCATTCGGTTCCGAACGGGTTCGGAAGGATACCTGATCAGTCTATGTTGGACCCAGCAGCTGATAATTTTGATTATGTTGCCCATATCCGTAAGATGGGTCAAAACGAACCCCCAAAGTCTCAATTTGACAGTGTCTACGCTCAAGAGACCAATAATTCCAAGAAACGTCCTGCCCCTTTCTCACCCATGATTACTGGAATTAATACCCTTCCTTCTCAGTCTATTCATTCAAACCTTTCCATGTCTTTGCATAATGAGAAATACATAAATCATCCATACTCTCATGAAGGCTCCCTACCATCTCTGGAACAAAGATCGAATTCTAATACTCCATATAAGTCAACGCAATCAGCTTTTGAATTCAGTCTTGATCCATTGGCTTTTGAAGGTCCCAATAATAATTTCAATAATCATCATATGGAAATCGTTCCTGACCAAGACTTCCTTTCCGATCCAAAAACAGAGTTAGGAGATCAAAGTCATACTTTTTTTGATAGAGGATCAATCTCTTCTAATATTGGCCCATCCAATATACTAAACCAATATTCCAATAATAGACAATACCATTCCAGTTCTATATCTAATGGGAGCACTGCCACTACTCCCACTCAATTCCTTCGAAATGACAATTCACTTTTGAGCTTACCAGACTACCAACAACTGAGTATTAATTCTACTTTTACAAGTAGACCCATTGTAAATAGATCCATTACTCAGACTCCAATCTCCCTGTTCCCACACTCCAGTTCTGTCCCAACAGATAGTTTCAATTTTCACGCTTCAACCTATGGTCAAAACAACCAGTCCCTTGTCATTGATCCTGGAGCTTTGCCCCAATTCTCCTCTCAGAAGGATTTCCTGGCTGTATCACAAGACTCCCCATTGTATTTCAGAAACTCATCTGTGTCCAGCAAGACCACAATTTTACCTGGAAGTGATCCTGATATATTATCAAATTCGTTGCCTTCTTCAAATACACTTAACAATTGGAGAGATTCCGGTAATCAAAAGCCCAATTTGAAAAAACCCAAGCCCTCCAAATCAAAGAAGAAAGGAACTGATGAAACGTCAAAATCTGGAAGTATTTCAGGACCTCCTAGTGGACAAAATGTTCAATGTACCAATTGCCATACCAAAACCACTCCATTATGGAGAAGAAATCCTGCTGGAGAACCACTTTGTAATGCGTGTGGATTATTTTTGAAACTTCATGGTGTTGTAAGGCCTCTTAGTTTGAAGACCGATGTAATTAAAAAGAGACAAAGAGGAAACACCAGTAATTCTAACAAAAAATCCACCCTTCCAAATGGGGATAAAGATGGAGATGATTTAAATCCAACTGCTCTAACCAAAAGTGATGCTCGAATTGTTACAAACTTAGCAGGAGGAGAGTCACCCCGAAGAAAACTGATCGTTAAGCCTTCGATGAATAAACCTCTGAAGCTGCAAAGGAATGTTCAAGCAGAAATTTCTCAATACGGGGAAGGCCAAAGACAAAACAAACTTGATGAAAAAAACGGTTACGATGACAAGTATTTCATTGATGTGTTAGAGTCGATGGGAAACAACGAGAATCCTAAGAATAGTGTAGAAGGTTCTGAAGAGAACGAGGGAAACAATTGGGACTGGTTGAGCATGTCATTGAATTGAAATCTCTAAGCTCGACCTTTTTTTGATAAGAGTTAATTTATAACATATATTGGTAGAGAGACGCTTCCTGGGGTCAACTTAATCCTATATAGACGTATAGACATGGTCATAAGCTATCAAACAATAGTAGATATTTATAGTCTCCCCCGAATTTATTAACTGTGGGGTTTGCACATAGTATGAGGCAAATGGCGAAAACACTACGGCAATGAACCATGTCAGTTTATCCTAAAGTAACGATTCAATACTGCTCCAAATGCAAGTGGAACAACCGGGCAGTTTGGTACCTTCAAGAACTCCTCCAGACCTTTGAAGGCACACTTCACGAGATTTCTCTCCAGCCCATATTGGACCAGCCAGGAACGTTCCAAGTAACGTTATACAAGAACGAAAACGAAGCAGAGATCATTTATAAAAGACGATTCAAGAGCGTAGAGTTGGCACGCAAATATGGCGACGACGGTCTGCAATCGGCTCCTTACTACCACGACGGGTTTCCCGATTCTAAGATGCTAAAGATATTGATTAAAGACAGATTGGGAGGCGAATTGGGGCATGTGGCAAAGTATGACACTACCATGTTGGTGGACAAGATCGAGTGTGCGCTGTGTCAGAATGAGGCCCAGTAGAGCCATGCTTCACATCAATAATGACTTAAATTAAACTAAATTAAATTAAATCAAATTAAATTAAATCAAAGTAAATCAAATTAAATCAAATCAAATTAAATTAAATCAAATTAAATTAAATCAAATTAAATTAGATCAAAACAATTCAAATAAATCAAATTAAATCAAAACAAATTAAATTAAATCAAATTAAATTAAATCAAAGTAAATCAAATTAAATCAAAGTAAATTAAATTAAATCAAATTAAATTAAATCAAATTAAATTAAATCAAATTAAATTAAATTAAAGAGAAGTTCTTCTGACTACCAACACTAGTCACTAATCAATAGTCAAAGGTGTGAATCCAGAATCCTCTGAATGAAAATATACTGCTATCTAACAGGATTAAAGTGTAGCAAGTCTCTAGCTGTTAGCCCCTCAATAATTTCAAAAACATTTATTAACAAATTATCGAAGTTACATAATAACACAGGGAAGAAAAGAAACAGTAACAAATGAACTAGTGATGGCATCAGCTGAACGATTTTTCGACATCTTTATGCCATCAGGTGCATTTTTTGGCAGATCAAGAATTATATCAAACTATTCAATATCTTCACCAAACAGATGGTTGTATGAGGATTCGCTGATATTGTCCCAACCACTGGCACTCACCACATAGGGCAACGAACTACCCAAACTGCCAAAATAAAGAGCACTACTAGGTAACCCAAGTAAACTTTGGTACTGTTTAATAACAAAAGTAGGTGACACATTTTTAGCTTGTGACCCCGACTTTTGTCCACCGGGACTGCTGGTATCACTGGCAGCATACAGCAGCAACTGAGTATTTTGGCTTGAGGTTTGGTTCACCTCCTTAGTGATTTGTTTCCACTTGTGCTTTTCACCCGCACCCAAGAGCTGGCGTAACACCTGGATGTCTTGAGGAGTGAACTTGGAGGAGATGTTGGTGCTGGGAGGCGCACCCCCCTGGTAATAGCTTCCATGCTGTTGTTGCGATTGTTGCGGTTGTTGCAGTGATTGTTGTTGTTGTTGATGTTGTTGTTGATGTTGTTGTTGTAGTTGAGAAGGTGGGGGTTGTTGTTGGTGCTGTTGAGATTGTTGAGGGTGGCCTTGCCCTGGCTGGCCCTGGTGGAGATGGAGCTGTTGCTGATGAAGTGGCTGTTGCAGGTACGAGTAATCTCCGAGGAGTTGGCCGTTGGCGGTGTTATTTGAGGTGTTGTACATCGGGCTGGTGGGAATGGTGGTAGTAACGTTGGCTTCGAAATAAACCATATCAAGCCTAGCCGAGAAAGGAGTACAAGTGACGGGGGCCGGGACGAGTCGTGGGGTTGTCAAGGAGTAGCGTCCTTGAAGTAAGTTGGAAACTGTTTTGATAGTTCTGTTGGTTTTGCCAGTCGTGTGGAGCGAGCCAGTCCGGGCGTGCGTGTACCGCTTTGCAACCGGGTCATAAATTCATCGACGTTTAACACTAAGGGAAATAGATCTTCGAAAAGCATCATGTGACCAAACGGTTTTATTAATAATTTGATCAATGATGTTACTTCGTTAGCTATTCCAAGCATTGTAGGGTTATTTAGATTTAGTTATTTTTTCGTAATTTCATATCAGGTGATCGGCCGCCCAGATCTGCGGAGAAATACGTTACAAAGAGTTCTTCGATGACTGTATGTGGCTTAGTTAGTAGTGAATATTAGCGAGTTTTTTAAGCAACATAGCGATTTCCAAATTAGGGATGGTTAATCCAATTTTAAACTTCGAGCCCGTATTAAGCTTCCATCAGGTCAAATTCAAAAAAAAAAAAAGGAATTGAATTCTCCTAACCAGGTTAATGAGTGCATATTTTTTAAGCTTCTTATGCATCGTAAATTTAATGCAAGAAGGGTTGTAAATTTCATTCACTGTCGTAGTCTTCCTCATAATCCTCACTCTCCTCATGCATCCCCACATCTTCATCATCTTCATCTTCATCTAATTTAACTTTGTACGATGCCTTCGTAGCTGCTCGTCTCCTTCCAGTTGCAGGAACCTGAAACTCCTTGGCCAGAACTTCTAGATCTGCAATCTCCTCATCCAATTTTGGTTTGGAACGGCTCTTCTTGGGTTTCGAACCGGGGCTGGTGCTACTACTCTTTGTCACTTTCGCATTGGTGGTGGGTACCACCGTTGAGGCGGTGCCAGATACTGGCACAGGAGTCCCTGTTGATGTAAGTGATGAATTATTACTGGTATTATTCATAATAATATCATCATCTTCATCACTATCAAATAATGACACAATTTCCTTAACAGGCTTTTGAGCTGGTTTAGCAGGTTTAGTTTTGGTGGTTGGTGTACTGGAAAAGAACGATAACACATCTGGCTTTTTCTCCACTTTCACCTCTGGTTGTGGTGGCGTCGTCTTACGCACAGTGGTTTTGGTGGTACTGGCTTTTGGTTTTGAAGCTGCCACCTTTTTCTTAGGTGGACCATAATCATCGTCTTCATCTTCTTCTTTCTTGATTCCCTTTCTCTTAGTTCTCTTTTGTTTACTCTTGGTTTTACTTCCTGGTCCACTGACCATATTAACTCTATCTTGATAATCTCTCTCCAAGAACTTTTCCCACTCAATAAGGAAATCATCTAAATCTTCATTCCATAAATCTTTAGCTGATTTTTTCAATAAAATATTGAGTTCTTCCTCTTTCTCTTCTTTTTGTTTCAATAGCTTCTCATATCTTTCCCTGGTTAAAGACCAAATTGCCATTCCCAACAAGTAATCATAATAACTATAAACATTTTCGGGGCGATGTTCATTTTCTTCAGCAGTTTCAGCAGCTAATGAAGTCACATTCATTTGACTTATATCTCCAACTTCTTCTTCTTCTTCCTCTAATTCCTTGTCTGCTTCGACAAATAATTTTGAATCAAGTTCTTTCTTAACAGGTCTATTATCTTTATTAAACATCGTGAATCCAAGATCTTGTAAAGTTCTAACCAAATCAGCCCTTTTTTTGTTTGAAACAGATAATTGTTTCTCAATAATTAATTTGATAAATCTAGCCTGTTCACTAAGTCTTGTCAACTGATCTTGTAATTCTTCGGTCATATAATCTTTACGTTTTTGATAATATTCTAATCTGACATAGTAGAAATCACGAAGAATTCCAAGTGGTGAATCGTATTTCTTGATTCTACCCAATGGATCAAATGCTACCATATTACTTAAATTGATGGAGGATATCAATTTAAATCTTTCCAATAGACCTATTTTTAAAGATTTGGCCATTTCTTCAGTAGTAAGTTTGATAATAAATCTGATATTGATACCATGATGTTCTTCCATATCTTTAATCCAAGTTTGGGTCTTCTCATTACCCAATCCAGCCAACAAAAATTCTTTAATACTATCGGTCCACGTTTTGACAGGTATCTCAGTAATTTCAAGTGTAGTTTCATCGACTTGTTCAATTTTACCCATAACCTTAAATTTATCAGAACCAATTCTCTCAATAGTACCTTCCCATCCTTTATACCAAGGAATCATTTCTTCTAACTGATCCCCCTTCATAAGTCTACGGATATTATCCACCAAGTCAACGGGATTAAATTGTGGAATATTGGTAGACCAACCGGTACCAATACCTTCAGCACCATTGACTAATACCATAGGAATAATTGGCAAATACCATTGAGGTTCAACCGTCAGCTCATCTTCTTGCACATAGGTATATAACGGGTTATCTAAAGGGTTAAAAATTTTTCTGGTAATTTCATTTATTTCAGTAAAGATATATCTCGCAGCTGAAAAATCTTTACCACCAGAAGCCCTAGTACCGAAAGCACCATTTGGTTTTAAAATATTCAAGTTGTTTGATCCAACAAAATTTTGAGCTAAACCAATAATTGTTTGAATCAAAGACGCCTCACCGTGATGATATTCTGTCTTTTCAGAAACATAACCTGCTAATTGAGAAACTTTGATTTCACTCCTCAAATTTCTTTTAAAACAACCAAATAGAATTTTACGTTGACCTGGCTTGAATCCATCCAACATCGATGGAATAGATCTAACATTATCAGCCATTGAGAATAAAATCAATTCCTTATTGATGAAATCAGTAATAGGAATCTCATTAATATCATGATCTAAATGAGTTCCTGGTACAAATCCTTGTAACCACTCTTTTCTTTCATCTGCCCTTTTTTTAGAAAATGCTAAATCAATATATTGTTTATCATCATCTTGTAAAGCATGAAATGTTTTCAAATGCTTATCTAAGTCAGCAAAATACTCTCTAGTTTCCTTTTCCAAAGATGTACCGAGACCCTTATAATACTTTTGAGTCCAACGGCATTGTGTTCCTTCCGTTTCACGCCATTTTTCGAATTCTGGCATGGAATAAAATGGAATGACTTCTTTAGCACCACCTCTTTTTTTGATAGTTACCTTAACAATTGGAGTAACGAATTCTAGCAAAAATCCAGGAATATTTAACAAACCTGGGAAACTAGTCTCAAAAAAATTGATCAACAAACCTTTAATATGGGAACCATCATGATCTTGATCTGTCATGATCATAATATGACCATATCTTAAAGACTTGATATTTTCGGGACTATAAGATTTTTTATGCTGCAATCCTATAATCTCCTTTAGAGCCTTAATTTCAGCATTTTTAGAAATTTGATCTGCCGAAGCTTCACGAACATTCAACAACTTACCTCTAAGTGGAAACACACCGTAATAATCTCTTCCAACAACCGTTAAACCATTAACAGCGAATGCTTTGGCAGAGTCACCTTCTGTCAAGATAAGTGTTGCTTTGTAGCCATCTTTAGTACCAGCTTTATTAGCATCTACCAATTTAAGTTGATTTTTGATTCTTGATTTTCTGGTACCATCCTGTTTTTGTAAAGCTTTATCTTCATTCGCATTAGCAATATCTCTGATTTTGTCAACAATACTGGTCTTCAAAATCTTATTAATAAATTGATCACTTATGACCAATTTTTCACTTGGTTTTCCACCAAATTGACTTACCTTAGTAGTTAATTGTTCCTTAGTTTGCGATGTAAATGCAGGGTTTTCAACTAAACAGTTAAGGAAGAGGAACATATTATTTCTCACTTCTTGAGGTTTAATCATTAATTTTTTCTTACCCTTTTCTTTCTTAGAGAGGGTTTCCACCAATTTTGTGACAATTTGATCAACTGCATTCTTGACATGGGTACCACCCGAAGTGGTAGCAATAGAGTTAACGAAACTAACCTGATTGAAAGATCCATCACTCACCGCAAATGCCAATTCCCATCTATCATTCACAACTTCATGGACTAAAGTAGTGTAGTTTTTGATTTCACCACCAACGCTGATTTCGGGGCTTCTGGCTTTAATTGCATTAACATACATTTCCACGTAAGCCTTGAAATTTTTAATATTCAATTTTTTGTCATTGAGATAAATATTACAATCTTTGACCGTACCACACATATCATAGACTCTTCTTCTTAATACGGCCAAAGTATCCTCATCTAAGGAATCCATTCCGAACTTTGCCAAATCAGGCTTAAAAGAGACTTTGGTAAATTCTTTTTTGGACTTTAACTTCGTGATTTTTGGTTTAGAACAAGTAGACATATTATTTGTCCAGGTTTGTTTATAGTTAAGTTCTGTGTTCAAGTCAGCAGTTTCCAACTCGAATTGAGTGGAGAAGATATTACATAACTTGGCACCATATCCATTTCTACCACCTGTAACTTTTTTTTCATCATCATCATAATTGGAAGAGGTTAATAAATTACCAAAAATCAATTCCGGGATATAGATCTTCTCCTTATCATGGATTTCTACGGGGATACCACGTCCATCATTCATTACCAGTATGATATTGTTTTCAGGATCGATTTTCACTTTTATATTTTTCATGGTAGGATCCCTGATCTTGTTATCGGCTGCATTTACCAAGATTTCATCAAAGATCTTGTACAAGCCCGGGACGATGTTGACTTCCTTGTAGACCATGGATTCTGAAGCTGCATCGTAGCACCACATTTCGGTAGCGGTACGTTCAACCGATCCAATATATGTATCAGGTCTCTTTAAGATATGCTCCAATTGGGAGAGTTTTTGATACTGGTCGGAAGCATTACCGTTTTTTGCACGAGGAGTAGGGGATTTGGAGGGCAATGATGACTGTGAAGCTGAGTGAGTTTTTTCAGGAGAAATCTCGAAGTCTGAACCATCACTGGCATAGTCAGAGTAGTCAGACATGTTTTGCAACAGACGCGTACAACACAATTAATTTAGCCAGAATTCGATGGCTTTCCAAACAAGTGAGTAGTGTTGAATGAGATGATGCTACTGGTAGACAAGTGACACCAACAGCGATCCAATGAGTTGAAATGGGTTAGACTTGTGGAAGTAGAAGTGTGAAAAGAAAGATGTGAAAACAAATAAAACGGCTGAAAAATGAGATTTGCAAATCCAGAATTGCAAAAAAGAGACTAGAAGATGACCAGAAAGAGTGGTTTATAGTGGAGGAGGACCCAAGGACATGTTCAGGGTTATGATCTCGTGAGTAGGTTACTGACACCGGCAAGAATCAGAACTAACTAACATATATATACACCAATTATAAAGTTGTCATATAGTGACATTGACACTCTTATGATAATATAAATGATGGTATTTTGTTTGAAAAATTCAGAGTCAGATGATCACTGGTAGAGAAGCTACCATCAAATAATCCAAATCTCCATCTGGCCACAATCAATAATCGGACTGGCACTATTTGCTTGAAATCAAAGAAACTTTCGGTTCGAAATTGTATATTGTGAAAATTCATTTTCATATATTCTCGAGGTTAGGTTACATCAACGTTACTGTCAATTCCATCTGTCGTTCTACGGTTTTCTTCTAAACTATAAGCGTTCTCTAGACTAGAGTTATCGTTTGTAGACAAATCTAATTTGTGAGTGGTGAGAGATGAAAGTTGAGAGGTGGTCCTGAAAAGCTGTTAATTGGTATGATATGCGATTAATGTTTTAATGACCAGAGAGGTCTTGGTAAGGGTGGTAATAGCTATTTAAATTGATTCATAAACACTGAAATTGTCTGCGCTGGAACATCTGGTGGAGATAGTACAACCCCCACAAGAGTCAAGTGTCATGAATTAACCATGATACACATTTTGAGCTCTTTGGGACTACAGAATGAACTATGAAGACAGAGCTATAAAAACATTTTGTGGTGTGGTACAGATCATAATTCTTTCAATTTCAAATTCCAAATTTAAGAAGCTGGGGATACCGTTAAGTAGTTCACGAAGCCAGCTGGAAAATTTAGGGAGACATAGAAGACATGGATACCAATATCGTGAAATCTGATAGGAGATTCAACTTCTGAAACATTTATTTCTTACTTTTAAAAAATCAACCAACTGGATCCAATAATCGATTGCGAAACTGAAAGCAAAACTCTGTTGATCTAATAATTATAACCGTGTCCTAATGACGTGGTCCAGATCACACAGATTCGAATTACTATCAAATGAAGTACAAATTGGAGTCGGATACACATTCATTACTGCAAGCTATTATCATTTATCACAGCGTAATGCTACAAAAGTGAATTGATGTGGGTATCCTCATTGATACTGTACTTACTACTAAATAAGCATTTACTCCATGTTAAGCTATGACAGTTCAAGGGATTATTAATTATTAGGGGTGATATGAAAGATGCGGACGACGAGATGGATTGGAGGCTATGAGTTTAATTCGGACTCATGCAATGATTTTTTTGTAAGCATTTGTTGTTCAAGTTGAAGCTATGTTAGCAATGACCATTGATGAAAAACCTCATTATCGTACTATGATCGGAATTACTTGATATGAACCAACACGAGTCAGGGGATTCACTGGTGTATTCACTCGTTGGTATAATTTGAATTGTATGCTAAGCATGGGCTATTTCCTCTTCTTCAATCCACTTTGAATCCTCTCAAATTCTTCATCATCGATGTCCCTCTTCTTTCCTCGCTTATTCACATATTTCTCCTCCAAGCTAGAGATCAAGTTATCCAACCGTCCCGCCTGCCTGCTCTTGATCAACAGGGCCAAATCTTTACCCTTGTCTTTAGACTTTAGCGATTTTTCCAAGATAGCAGCTTCTTTGACTTCTTTTGCCAATTTCTTTAGCATTTGCTTGACTTTTGTCTTCCGGCTACGCTTGTACTTGCTCCAAGTCTTCAATGCCTCGGTATCGATGTTGTCTGCTTCCTCGATAATGCTAAAAACCCGATTCTCTTCACTCTCCGTAAACTCGAGATGAGGAATCACCTCGAACAACGTAAGAAAATCGCCTTCGTAGTACACGAAGTTGTTGATGATGTCTTCCCGCTCCTCTTCTGAACCTTGGTACTTTGCTCTATCCTCCTCAATCATCTCCACCGAGATCTTGTTGTTAATGGATTCGAAATATTCTTTCCAGTCAAACCCTGAGTCGTCAGCACCGTCTTCCAATGAGCCTGTTTGGTCATAGCGATGCCGTTTGGTGCTGTCACTAAGTATGCTGTATGCAAATTGAATTTTAGGAAAAGTATCGTTGTGGGGGTCGTTGGTTTCTTGTTGGAGTTGTTGGACCTTGTCGGGGTGATGTTTCAACAGGAGCTTCTTGTAGGCCTTCTTGATGACTATAGGCGACGCGTCCTTAGCCACCCCTAGGACCTCGTAGGGGTCTATGTCAAAGGGAACTGTCATGGTTGAGCAGGTTGAACTATCGAAGATGTAGCGAGAAAAGAGGGGAGCGTAGCGAGAGATGGTTGTGAGTAGCGAGAAAAGATTCAGGGGAGTCCTGCGGAGTGAGATCTCACCAATGACAAATAGATTTGAAAGTATCCCATTAGAATGCTTTGATTCGGGCCAAAAATGAAGAGTGATGAATCTGATCAAATGATTAGGTTAGTTAAAGAAAGCTACTATTAATTTAGTTGGCTCTGGCCAGTTTGGTAGGCACTGGCCAATTTAGTTTGTACTGGCCCATCTCCATCTCACGGGGCTCCTTAGCGAGAGATTTTGGTGAGATCGAAATGGTTCAATGAGGAAGTTATCAGTAACTTTATAGCAAATTAAGGCCCAACTTTTGTCTGATTTGTTAAAACCGACCACGAATATTTCATATCGTAATGGAATATTTCACAGGGTTTTAAGAGTTAAGGTTTAATGTACACATGGGAATATCTTTTTCTACATTTAAGGGTTAGATCACACACGGTTTTACTTTATTACACAACCAAAATAATTGGAAGTACATTCATATTGAATGAAGGTGGTACACAATTGAAAACTATTTGATATAGTCAAATCAGGAAAGATATTGAAACACCAATCTTAAATTCATTACCTTTACTGCCGTTGTCCAGATAGTGTTGTATTAGAAACAAACTAAATAATGATGTCAATATTAAACTGTTTATTCAATATAAATTGTTTAAATTGATTAGTACAATATTAAAGTCGTGAACTATTTGTTTAGTTCAATATAAATTGTGAGTTCAAGTTAAATTTATTTATTCAATATTAAATTGTTTAGTTCAAAAATTTAAATTATTCAATATTAAAACTTAGTTCAAGATTAGTTCACTATTAAATTGCTCAATATTCAATTGTTTAGTTCAATATTAAACTGTTACTTCAATATCAAATTGTTTAATATTAATCTGTTAAGTTCAATATTAAACTACTTAATTCAATTTAAATTTGTTTAGTTCAATATAAATTGTTTAATATTAAATTTGTTGAACTATTTGTCTAGTCCAATATTAAATTGTTCAAGGTTAAATCTGTTTACTTCAATATTTAATTAGTTTAGTTTAATATGAATTGCTTAGCTCAATATAAATGTATTTATTTAATACTAAATTGTTTAGTTCAATATTAAATTGTTCAAGATTAAATCTGTTTACTTCAATATAAATTGTTTGCTTTAATATTACATTTGTTGAACTATTTGTTTACTTCAATATTAAAGTTGTTGAACTATTCGTTTAGTTCAATATAAATTGTTTACTTCAATATTAAGTCGTTTAGTCCAATATTAAATTGTTTACTTCAATATGAATTAGTTCAATAATAGATGGCAGTATGGGTTTTACTAAATTTGTTGAACTATTTGTTTAGTTCAATATAAATTGTTTACTATTAAACTTGTTGAACTATTTCTCAAGTCCAATATTAAATTGTTCAAGAATAAATCTGTTTACTTCAATATAAATTGTTTATTCAATATAAGTTGTTTATTTAACATTAAATCTGTTTAGTTCAATATAAATTGTTTAGTTCAATATAAACTGTATAGTTCAATATAAATTGTTTACTATTGAACTTGTTGAACTATTTCTCAAGTCCAATATTAAATTGCTCAAAAATAATTATGTTTAATTCAATATCAAATTGTTTAGTTTAATATTAAATTGTTTACTTCAATAAAATTATTTACTTCAATATAAATCATTTACTTCAATGTAAATTTGTTTACACAGTTGAACTTGTTTACTTCAATAAAATTATTTACTTCCATATAAATTGTGAGTTCAATTTAAATTTATTTATTCAATATTAAAACGTTTACTTCAATATAATTTGTTTACTTCACATTTGTTTACTTCAATATTCTTGTTTACTTCAATTAACTTGTTTACTTCATATTCTTGTTACTTCATATTCTCACACTTGTTAAACTTCTGTCTTAATTGTTCTACTATTTTCTTATTATTCATTTATGGTTAAAACATATCATACACTAAAATACACTACTTCTTCTCTTCGTTGGCCCGGGCAACTTCTTTCCATTGTTCAATCTCACGATAAGCGCGTTCAAGCTCCTGTTTCAACTTATCATTACTAGCACTCAATTCCGACACCGCTTGCTCGGTCAACAACTTTTCCAACGTCCATTTCTCAATGTTGTTGTTTTCGTTTTCCTTCAATCTTTTGATATACTCAACGGCTCTCTGTAAAATTTGTGCTTTATTGGTATCAGGAGTTGGAATTAAAGCAGCCAATTCTTTAATCCCCACATTAATCGATTCTCTTCTTCTTCTTTCAACCTCCTTATGATTTTCTCTTCTTTGCTTGTGCCATTCATCCGATCCATGTGATGGCTTCCCTGCTCCCGGTGGTGGTAACGTTGTTGGTTGTGGTGGGAACGTGGCTGGTGAACGCGTGGAATCCGCAGGCGATCTTGGTTGCTGTTGCTGTTGCTGTTGCTGTTGCTGCTGTCTAAACGCGTTTTGATACGCCAAATGTTGCGATGCTTGTTCGTTGGAATGAACGGCTGCTACGGCTGCTGCTGCTGCTTCGGCGGCCGAAACCTCATCGTGGTCGTCCTTGCCGTTTCGGTCCGAATCGTTGGCATACGACGACTGTTGTCCGAGCAACTCGGAGTCGATGGCGATGTCGTCCTTGTGGAGCTTTTTCTTTTCCGACTCGTGGGAAAGTTCTGATTCTCTCTTGGCCATCTGGGGTTAGTATGTCACGGGGGGTATCACGAGTTGGTGGCACGGTATCACGAGGTGTTGATATCACGAGTTGGTATCACGAGTCGTTATCACGAGTTGACACGAGTTGACACGAGTGGTATCACGAGGGGTCAGGGTGACGATCACGCGCCGGACGGGCCTACTGCAACTCCACGGGTTTGGCCAGGCTTTACTTACTGTTTGAAAGGTGGTTGAAAATCACGTTGTTTTGGGGGGTGACGGGGATTTAAACAATTTGGTCACGGGGCACCACTCACATGTATTTCAGGTGATGGGGGGCGGCGGGGCGGGTAACCGCATCCACGTGTGGAGCAGCGTGATTGGCCACGGCGCGGCGCGGTCTCGCATTTACGCCGCCGGTCCACAAAGTACGCCCCCCTGTGAAAACCGAAAACCGTGAAAACCGAAAACCCCCAAAACCCCAAAATCCCCGAAAACCCTTACCGCAATACAACCGATTTATACCACCATTTTCTCCAATCCAGTCGTCAATCGGGCCATTTTTAGTCCTTCGTTGTAGTCTTTTTGCTGAGTAATAACTCTTAGCCAGTCAGTGTATGCGCTTAGCCCGGCTGTTCACCTCTACAACGGTAATATTTCGCGATATGCGCTTAGCCGGTCCCGAACAACTATATAACCTCACCGGCTGCAACGATTGCAAAAAGAGTAAAATCATCAACGAGTCATTGACGTGATCGACCATCACAAGTAGCGAAAGTCGAATCAAGAAAGAAAAGAGAAGAGAAAAACCAGAGAGAAATCAATAAGACCAGAAAAGAGAAGAGAAAAGATCAGAGAAAAGAGAAGAGAGAAAAGACCAGAGATCAATAAGATCTGAGAGAAATTACAGAGATAAAATTACAGAAATCAAAAGATCTGAAAGATAAAATTACAGAGATCACTAAGATCAGAAATAAAATTAAAATTACAGCGATCACTAAGACCAGAAATCACTAAGATCAGAAATCAATAGATCTGAAAGATAAAATTACAGAAATCACTAAGATCAGAAATCACTCAGATCAGAGATAAAATTACAGAGATCTGGTTTGGCTTGAAGAACTGGAGCTATACAACCAAAGTGCATACTGTCCAATTGCATAAAACTGTGATCCATTGCTAAAGCTGAAGAAGAACCTGGAAATCACTCATCACTTATAACTTTTCAGTTTTCACATATCTTATAAGTTTCACTTATCACTTATAACTTTTCACTTCACTTTTCACATATCACTTTTCACTTTTCACTTATATCTGTTCACTTTTCACTTATATCTTTTCACATATCACTTATATCTTTTCCTTTTTACTTTTACTTTACTTTTATACTTTCTCCTTCTCATGGCAGAGGTTACACTCGGAAGATACCTCTTTGAGAGGCTCAACCAACTTCAGGTCAACACCATCTTTGGCCTCCCCGGTGACTTCAACCTCTCCCTCCTCGACAAAGTTTACGAGGTTCCAGGCATGAAGTGGGCCGGAAACGCCAATGAGCTCAATGCTGCGTACGCCGCTGATGGTTACTCTCGTATCAAAGGGTTGGGATGCTTGGTCACTACCTTCGGCGTAGGCGAATTGTCGGCTTTGAATGGGATTGGTGGTGCTTACGCTGAACATGTAGGACTTCTTCACATCGTGGGAATTCCTTCAATTGCCTCTCAGGCAAAACAATTACTTTTACATCATACTTTGGGCAATGGTGACTTCACCGTGTTCCACCGTATGTCCAATAACATCAGTCAAACGTCGGCTTTTATCTCCGATATCAATACTGCTCCCGCAGAAATCGACAGATGTATTCGTGAGGCTTGGGTTTACCAAAGACCGGTTTACGTGGGACTTCCAGCCAACCTAGTGGACCTCAAGGTCCCCGCAAGTCTTCTTCAAACTCCCATAGACCTACACCTACGCCCCAATGAGCCCGAAGCCCAAGAAGAGGTGGTCCAGGCAATTTTGCAATTAATTTATCTGGCTGCGAATCCTATCGTCTTGGTGGATGCTTGTGCCTCCCGACACGAGTGTCGCCAGGAAGTGGAACAATTGGTGAATGTGACCCAATTCCCCGTATTCACAACTCCAATGGGAAAGCTGGGATTTAACGAGCTGCACCCTCGTTTTGCCGGGGTTTATGTTGGAACTCTTTCGCAGCCAACAGTTAAACGGGCTGTAGATAATGCAGACTTGATTCTTTCGGTGGGTGCCCTTCTTTCTGATTTCAATACTGGAACCTTTTCATATTCCTACACCACCAAAAATATAGTCGAGTTCCATTCTGATTATACTAAAATTCGTCAGGCTACATTTCCTGGAGTACAAATGAAGCAAACATTGGCCGAGATTCTCTCGCGAGTAAAAACGTCTCCCTCCTACGTTCCTCCTCCGATTGCTCCACCAGATCTGCCTTTAAATGTCCCTCCGCCTACTACAGTACTTACTCAGGAATACTTGTGGTCCAAAGTATCGTCATGGTTCCAAGAGGGCGACATCATTGTTACCGAGACAGGAACTTCTGCGTTTGGAATTGTTCAGGCTCGTTTCCCAAACCATACCGTGGGGATCTCTCAAGTTCTTTGGGGTAGTATTGGTTTCACGGTAGGAGCTACGTTTGGAGCAGCCATGGCAGCTCTCGAATTAGACTCTTCGAGAAGAGTCATTTTGTTCGTTGGTGACGGGTCTCTCCAGTTGACAGTACAAGAAATCTCATCCATGTGCAAATGGGAATGTAACAACACCTACCTATTTGTGTTGAACAACGACGGTTACACCATAGAGAGGTTGATACACGGTATGAATGCCACCTACAACGATATCCAACCTTGGAATAATTTAGGGATATTGCCCTTGTTTAATGCAAAAAAGTATGAGACTTTAAGAATTTGTACCACCGGTGAATTAGACGTTTTGTTTGCAGACACAAAGTTTGCAATCCCGGATAGGATCAGAATGGTGGAAGTGATGCTTCCACGAATGGATGCTCCTCAAAATCTTGTTCATGCAAAAATGTTAGAAGACATTGCCTCCGACACTTTTAGAAAGTGAGTTGGAAAGCCAGAATAACGAAACGAATCGGTCTAAAAACATATTTGAAAATAAGATAGAGAATAAGTATAGGGATGGGGAGAATCCGTCAAGAAAAAATAGAGAATTAAGTATAGGAATAGAGAGGCATTCTTGAATCAATTTAGGTGGAATGGTGCAACTCTTCTATTCAATGGGTGGCTACGAACCTTGACGATGAAAATATTGAATACTACTTCGGGCACGTTTCACCGAAAACACACTAAAAAACCGAGAAGTTGAGTTCGTGCTGGACCAATTGGTTGCTGGATCTCTAGAAAGCTAGTAAAAGATTTCTAGGGCTGTATAGAAATTTGACCATTTTAAAAAGGAAAAACGGTGTGAAATTACAAAAATTATAAAATTATACAAAGTGCAGAGATTTTAGAATGCTAAACCGTATTGTCTAAGGTTACACCGCTTGTAGTGGATTTATATTAGCTGGTAGGAGGTCGAATTGTGGTAGTGGAATTTTTTCTAGATTATGCGTATCACTAAATGAGTGGTTCTCATGGTGCTAATTCGGTTATGATGTGAATAGTGGCCAGAAATAATAATCTTTATAAAGTTTGATTCAATTGGTTGAAAAAAGCCTTCTCTGTGTAATATCATTGTAGCTTTTACTATTTGGTATGAGAATTAATTGTAAAAAGTTGAAAATTGTGTAATTTCTTAATATATTTCAAGAATGGGAGTGAGCTATTATCATGTATATGCCGACTTACAGCTGTTCGAAACCACTATTCGGAACCTATTGAGTCATACTACTAGTTTAAATTTAATATGATGAGATAAACTTTAGTACTACTTTATTGAAATATGATGAGATAGTTTTTGGGTTTTACTACTGGTTTAATTTCAATATGATGAGATGATATTTATGGTCGCCCATAGAACTGATTTTAGTCTCTGGAGTAATCATATGTTGGTTGTAATTTATTCTCTTAATTGTAACATCGAAATGACTCCACACTCTTTCAACTCTCGATTATCGTAACTCTTGAAATGTTTGTTCCTTCAGAAGCTTCAAGCTAGATATTACTGTATAGGGCCCTTGATCAACTAACAGTATTTAATAGATTTCACAGCAGTGTGAATAATCATTCTATAAACTATAAGACTATAGAGTATTAATATTTAAACAGAGTAATTGAACAGAGTAATTGAACAGAGTAATTGAACAGAGTTAAATTTCTTTCTCTTTCATGCATCACTCAACACCACGTTGTTAAGGAGATAACAAATCCATAAAACTTACATATAACACAATGAGACTTAGCTAATAATTTACAATGCCGTTATGAGTTTTAATACATTGGCAAAAACATAGGGACTCGATATTTTGCGATCGGAGCCAATAGTGAAACCTCTTAAATAGAATAACCTCGTTGGAGTCCACCTTAACCATGATATTATTTTCAAACATCATCATCTAATAATTATTTTACAAGAGTTGTCATATTAATTAATTCACACTAAAATCCCATACACGACATTTCCCAGACGATGTTTGAAGGCACCATTTCGAGTATAATTGTTGATAGAGATAAAGTACTTTATGTGGTTTCTTTGATATGAATTTTAACAGCTTTATATGAGAAGTAGCTCCATTAGAAGTATCACGAATCAAAGGGTCTTCAATCATCAGCCAATCCCCAGAATTAAAATATCCTTTTTCAAACACCATTGGTTCGCTAATTTTCGCCAATATCAGTGCCCTATCCAGGTCCAAAACGTGGCCAAGGAAATAATTACGATCTTCGCTAAAGAGTGTCAAATTTGAGCAATGAGACAGATTTATTGATTTCAACAATTATTTCATAACTACACAATTCTTGGAATACGACTGGCTAATCCCAAAGTAACAAAGCCCTGAGGCACAAAGTGTAACATGTGTAAATTAACGTAAGGTGCTATGCCCCTAATCATAAAAAATAAGGCTAGATACTAATGGATCTTATGCCGATCTATACTAATCGAGATAACAATGAGTTACCGAATGTGATGAACAACGCAAGGTGTTGTTAGTATTAAGCAGGTCGGTGTATGGTAAAATTATTGTGGATGTGAGATGGATTCATAACCAACACGTGTGACTCTAATATACATGGTAACGACCGGTTTTATAAATGAAAATGAATGGAATAAATGAAAATGATAATGATAATGATTCAACATAAATGGACTTTTCGTTTTCTTCATGATGAACCAATAACAATTAATGACAATTGAGGTATAAATAACAATTAAAGGAATGATTAGTTTTTTAAGAAATTCATGATTTTGAAATCAGATTACTCGTTATTATGGTGAAACAGAAATTTGTTCATTGACCCGACTGGTTTCAACCTCATATGAAGACACCAACGTCAAGTAACGCTCGACCTCACTTTCATAACTGATCATGTCGTTGTGAATACGATATAAAAATGGTTCATATTTCAATGGAGGGAAATCAGGAGCCTTTCTGAGTAAATCAGCGGTGGACCGGCCAATTAAGAGTCTCATGAGCTCATCTTCATGGAATGAAGTGAATGATTGGGTGGAGTATAATTCGAGGAAAATTTCATCTTTTTGTATCAATTGCATTAATTCATTTAATTGCAATTCAAATACTCTTGAAGTGGTTTCTTTATCCAAATCGGTTTTGGACTTATCCACTCCCTTCTTGCCCTCCTTTTCTCGCAACTTGGCTTCTTCCCGGAAAGCTTTTTTCTGTTCCTCCGTCAATTCATACTCATTAATAGTGAAACTGACATTACCCTTGTTGTATACAAAGTTCTCATTATAGGTGTGGAATTTATTCCAGGATTCGGGATCTTTGAGGAAATAGTATAAATCTTCTTCTCGAATCCAGAGTCTGATCAGAGGAAGGAAGACGTGATTGCTGAACTTTTTGGAGAGTAATCCTGAGCTATATTCGACGCTAAGAATATTGGAGAATTTTCTGGGCACGTATCCGATTTCTCCTTCGATGTGAGTTTTGATCAATGGTGATATTTCTGAAAGCTTGACAAAATGATTGTTACGACAATTGTATAATTGAAGTTGTTTGTTCAATTTAAAGTAATCCTTATTTGATTCCTCATTATTAGTTGTGTATCTTTTAGGAGGTTCAGAATTGGAAACGGCCAATCCAGTGATATCGACATATAATCCGGTATCAATATCGATGAATCTAGCATCAATATTATTTCTACCATTTCCTCTTTCTCTAAGGGTGATGAATGATCCACAATCGAGGAAGTATCTTCCAAACCCATCATCAGCATCTTCAACGATCATGGTTTGATTGAAGTGAAGTGATAACTTATGTAAGTCCATAATAGGAACCTGAACATCAATATCGTTGTCCCAAGGAAATGCCAATCCGTTCCAATACCACGATAATAATGAACCATGAGCCACCCAGGTGGTTATGCCATGCTTTCTGGTGAATGAAAGCCAGGTTCTAATCAACCGATGAAGCAGCAATGTTTGTTCATAAACCCCATAAGTGATACCGTTGAAAAATCTCCAATCATAATGATCTCCAAGAGCGTTGTCAAGTAATCTTGCTTCATTGAAATATTTAGGAGGTCCAGAATTTGCTGTTGCCTCTCTTGAATATACCAAACTATCATAGTAATTCTTTTCCATTTTGGTTAAGTATTGTTTCAGTTCGAGTGATTGCATAATTTCGGTATCATTAAACATGAAGTCTTCTTCTGGAATGTTCAACATATAACTAGTTTGTACTAAATTTTTGGCAGGGGGTACTGCTTTTTGCAATGATGCAAACTCCTTACTAACATCCAAAACATCAGACTTTGTGTCGTGAAGATATTCCTCCACAAGTCCATTATCTAAAAGTTTAGATACTGAAGAAATAGAAACATTATATGCTCCATCTTTGGTAAGGAAAATCATGGCACTAGGAGGTGGGGCATATGAATAAAGGTATGATTTTCCAGCAAGAATAGCTTTTTCAGGTGTGGTGGAACTAGGGTTTTGGAAAACATGAAACCCGGGAGAAACCTTGTTTCCTCTTCCCACAGGAGGATTTGGCGTACAATACGTCTTGGGATCATGGGCATTGAGTCTTTTTACATGACGTTGTTCTTTCTCAAGTTGTTTACTCATTTCTTCAGCGAGTACTTGCTCTTTTTGAGCTTCCAATTTTTCACCAGGATTTTGGATATTTTGTTCGGGTTGATCTGATTGTTTCTTTTCTTCTTCTTTGTTTTCTTCTTCCTTTTCCTTCTTCTCTGCTTCTTCCTTTTCCTTCTTCTCAGCTTCTTCCTTTTCCTTTTGCTTCTTCTCAGCTTCTTCCTTTTCCTTTTGCTTCTTTTCAGCTTCTTCTTTTTCCTTTTTCTCAGCTTCTTCCTTCTCTTTCTTCTCTTGCTCCATCTTACGCTCTTCAGGACGAGAATCAAGAATGCTACAACTAGGCTTCTCACTTCCCGTTGCTAATAAGTACCGATTCAAAGGTGAAAGATCCACCCAATCCGTCCAATGAAATGGAAGTTGTACGTTAACGTTTCCTGGTAAAGCTTGGGCTTTGGCCGCATGCTTCAATGCATGATAATAGATCCCCAAGGTAAACCGAGGGTCAAATGGCTGGATAGGTGGCTTGCGGCTCTCCTTACTTTTATAGTACAGTGGCACCTTGATCGATGATTCTTTGGTGACGTCGGTGTCCAAAAGATAAAACTTTTGTTGAAGATCAGCATTGGTTTTAGAATCATGGACTTTTTGAAGCGACCGTTCTATTCCTAAAGCGATATCATGATCATCACTAAAGTCGGCTTCTTGATAGATGGTGGAACCTAGTTTATCAAAGTAGTTAAGACCTAACTTTGTGGGAATATATTGGAATTCCTCTCCCACAAGATAGCGACTAGTGAAGAGGGAGAAGGTGATGATAAATAAAAGGCCAAACCCAAGAATGAGTTGGACCTGTTTCCTTCGAAGCTTCACTGCTAGTGGCATGGAGGTAAGTTTTGGATTCTAGAAAGCGATGGACTGATAAAATAGTTTAGAAAAGAATGAGTGCCATATGCGGTTATGATCAAAGCCAAGACTAAGACATGCATGGATGCGAACAAAACCCGCAATGCTGGAGATGCTCCTGCATTAGAAATTTTTAGGATCTTTTGTTTATGGACCAATCTTAAAATTAGCCAAGTATAGAACAGCGGCCAAATATGTAGTTAGATGTGATTTCCAGAGTAATGCAGTATGGTTTTATTTTTTTTTTGGTTCTTTCAATCTTATCATTTTCATCTTTCGTTTTACCAGATCACCCACTTTCATACTTTAGGCGATGAAATTTACAGTACCGAATCCGCCTATTAAGACAATTTTTACCAGTCGTGTGCAGTTGTGATTCAAAAAAGTTTTGCGATCCCACTCATTACAAACCACCCACTGTTTTGGCAACGCTCGCAATGAGATTCGTTCGCGGGGCTCATATTGGGTCACTCGTATGCAAAGAGCTCGAGTACCGAAAACTTGTCCAATGTGCAAGAATCCCAAAAAGTAATCATTTGATGTACATCCAAAAAGCAAATGCTTGCCAATCACCGCTTTTGATGTCGGAGGGATCTGCAGTCAAAAAAAAAATTTAGACTTGACACGAATGATTAAATTGAAGGCTTTGGAAAAACCTTAAACTTGTCTCACTCAAATAGGTCCCGGTATTCTAGCCCGGCTTTCAAAGTTTTATTTAAATTCAATGTTTTTAAGAAAGTTTAGGCTTGGTACCTGGTTGGTCTCATTCCACCAATAGAATGAGAGTCTGATCCAACCTGTTATATGTAAGGTCATGCCACAATTTTTTTTTTGTTATGGTGCGTATGCACCATAACCTGCAAATATAACCGATAGCAATCGTAAGTTATGTGAAGTTATTGCATAAACAGGTCAACACAAATCATCATCTTCACCACCAAAGGTTTCACCACTATATAATGAACCAATGTCAACCAACGGTTATGCTATTTTGAATTTCAATCGTTTTTAGAGATTAGCGCCAAAAAAAATCGTTAACGCCTCATGGTAAGCCGCCGACGGGCCGTTCCCGCGCTCGCAACCCCAATTCCGTCTGATAACTCCTTTGATTGGGCTCTTCGACAATCCTTATAGGGTCCTAGAAAATGCAGAAGCGAAGAACGCCAGTAGTATCAAATCAGTTGTAATCAGTCATATTTCACAATCTGAACTGGTTGGCAAAGAATGGCAAAAATTGTAGATCACAAATCGGATAAATGGCCCGATTAATTAGATAAAGCCATTAAACCACCAAGTCATAGAAAAGTACGAGATTACCAACGACTAAGTAAGATAATTTGAATGTACATAAATGTTCCAAGTTATCATTTTTGTGGGTAGCCAATAGAACAGTTCTTGGATCACTAAGAAATTTCAATTATGTTATCGTTATCGTCGTTATCGGTTAATTAGAGTCGCACTAATTTTTTCTCGGGCACTTCCGTTATCAATGAGATTGCTCATCTTGAATTATCGTATCTCCAATTATCGTGGGGAAATATAAATACTCAACCAGTAGTACTGCAATCAGTAAGGTGTTAACGCTTCTAAAATGGTTCATATTAAAACCCTTTATAGACGTGTAATCCACAAATTCACCACTAAAGATGGCCTTATCGGTGACTATGACTATGGTTATCTTTTCATTCCTGAAATCCCATTTGTTTCCAAAGAACCAAAGACTCAGCCGTACTTCGGCCTTGACTCCGAAATGCCACTTGTTCTTGGGTTGATTTTGGGATTCCAACATACTCTTTCCATGTTGGCAGGGGTAGTGACTCCTCCTATTATCATTGGTAGTGTGGCCAATTTTTCACCCAAAATGATTCAGTATCTCGTGTCTTCGTCATTGATCACTTCAGGTTTACTTACCTGTATCCAAATCACCCGTTTCCATATCAAAGGTACTAAATATTATATCGGAACCGGTCTTTTATCAGTGGTAGGAACGTCATTTGCTACCATCACCATCGTCACAAAAGCATTTCCATTGATGTACAAAACAGGAATTTGTCCTCTAGATGAGGCAGGGAACCAGCTTGCTTGTCCCGATGGTTATGGTCATATCTTAGCATCTGGAATAGTATGTTCGCTCTTGGAAATCCTCCTCTCGTTTTTGCCTGCTAAAGTGTTGCAAAAAATGTTCCCACCTATTGTCACCGGTCCTGTGGTGTTGCTTATTGGATCTTCATTGGTTCAATCAGGTTTCCAAGACTGGGTAGGTGGTGCTGGTTGTGTGGGTGAAACTTGTGTGGTTGGAAATCATACTCTTCCATGGGGTCTGGCTCAATTTGTGGGTTTGGGTTTCTTGGTTTATCTTTCGATTATTTTGGCTGAACGGTTCGGATCTCCTATTATGAAGTCATGTGCTGTCATTGTGGGTCTTTTGGTGGGTTGTATTGTTGCAGCTGCTTGTGGTTACTTCTCGTCTTCGGGAATTTCTGAAGCTGCTTCGGTTACATTTATGTGGGTTCATACCTTCAAGCTTAAAGTGTACGCTCCTGTGATCTTACCGTTCTTGGCGGTCTACATTGTCTTGATGATGGAATGTATTGGTGATGTTACCGCCACTTGTGATGTCTCTCGGCTTGAGGTCGAGGGTGAACTTTATGAGTCCAGAATTCAAGGAGGTGTGCTAGCTGATGGATTATGTGGTGTATTATCGGGATTACTTACCGTGACCCCCATGTCTACTTTTGCTCAAAACAATGGTGTGATTTCAATTACTAAATGTGCTAATAGAAAGGT
The DNA here is from genome assembly GCA_030561405.1 of Suhomyces atakaporum. NCBI lineage: Eukaryota > Fungi > Ascomycota > Pichiomycetes > Serinales > Debaryomycetaceae > Suhomyces > Suhomyces atakaporum. Next base: position 31,888 of record JAKTXH010000059.1, read on the forward strand.
TGGATATTGGTGTGCATTCTTCATGCTTATCATGGGAATTTTCTCTAAATTTGCAGCCGCCATTGTTGCCATTCCTAAAACCGTTTTGGGAGGTATGACTTCATTCCTTTTCTGTTCAGTGGCAGTTTCAGGTATTAAAATTATTGCTTCCACTGAGTTTTCAAGAAGAGATCGTTTTGTGCTTACCGCCTCACTTTTACCTGGTTTTGGTGCCACTTTGGTTCCTGACTGGTTCGAACATGTGTTCACCTACTCTGGTGGAAATCAATCATTATCCGGATTTTTCAATGCCATTATGCTTCTTATGGAAACCGGTTACGCCGTTTGTGGTTTCGTAGGATTAATCCTTAATTTGGCATTGCCTCAAGTTAAAGATGAAATCGAAGAAATCAATGAAATCGTTTTGGAAACAGTGGGTTCTGCTGACCAAAGAGGTATGGAAAATTACGCCAGAAAGGAGGGGATCAAGTTGGAAGCAATCAGATCCCACATTTCTGTTAATCAAATCGGAAAATCCTCTTCTTCCGATGCATAAACTTCAATTCTTGATATATTATTAAATAGGCTTCAGGCTTTAGTTCAAATTTCAATGATTTAATCTTTATGATTATGTAGGTGTTATGAAAATGTTGGCTATGGATGTCCACTAGTTGTTTAATTTTGGGTGTCTATAACTTACTTGGTTTCTGGCTAGCTCTTACGTATTAAAAGGACTAGTGGATTTAAGAGTCCTCAAATAAACAAAAAAGTGGTTAATGGGAAATCCAAAAATCAACAATATTGGAAATTTCTATCAGTCAGATAGTGTCGAGCTAAACCACTGTGGTTATGGAGTTTCTTTAATTTAAAATCGTTGGGATACTTTTCCACAGTAAAGTCTGCCATAGCGATCAATTGGCATGTTTGGATTGGTCTGTCTATAAAATTAGTTTGGAATTCAAAAAATAACGACAACTGCAGGATTCGAACCTGCGCGGGCAAAGCCCAAAAGATTTCTAATCTTTCTCCTTAACCACTCGGACAAGTTGCCAGATCATGTGATTGTTGAAGGATCTTGGGTTGAAGAGCACTTCAGCACAGTCACGTGACCCCTGAAGCCAAAAAAAATTCAATTGGGTGGTTTCCATTGCAAAAAGTATATATTTGTACCCTGCAAGGTTATCGAGAGATATCTGGCATGAAACTTGTAGATGAGTAGTTTTTTTTCTATTCAAAAGTGACGATTAGATTAAAATAAAGGAAGCAACACGGCAATTCTTCAAGGATCGAGGGAAGACAAGCTTCCAGTCTAAAAATCAACAGTAACTTCACATCAAACTTGACTCGACCCTCTTTTGTATGATATACGTGACTGAGCTTATTATCATTCTTATATTCGAGAGAACTAATTTTTAGAAAGCTACAAGGAATAAGGTATCATGGGGCCATGGTCATTATGAACATTAAGGATGAGCACAGAGACAGCTATCTGTTGAATTAGAGATGAACCGACTTTAATATAAGGGCATTAGTTGAACCGTTGTCGCCATTCCGATGCCATGGCACTTACTTATAAACTATATCCACATGAGTTGTGAATTTGCAGGAATAAAGATATGTACTTCAACGGCTTTGGATGTTCTCCCTGAAGCTTTGAAAGTACTATACAATTGTCCTAACAATTTCGCTGATGTATTGGAACTCAATAACAGGATAGTTGTATGCGCTTATCGGTGGAAGTGGGTTAAATATATAGAAAGTGTGCAATGCCATTTGTCCCAAGGTATCAGTCGAAGGTCTGTTCAATAGTCCTTTATGTGCAATAATAAAGTGAATTAACTTCAAGATAAAAAATTTCAGGGTTTTTTGTGGCTCGTACATCCATTTTGGTATATTGATTCTATAGGAGTTGATGATCAACAATAACTGGAAAGGTTATTTTACACTGCATCCACCTTAGCGCATTGAATACGAACAAACTAAACCTATTTTGAGAACCATAGACCAGTCTATATTTCTAGCTGAGTTCATTCAATACAATAATGTTACATGTTGTTACTTGATCTTCGAGAAGTGCTCCAATGGATCATTAAATGAAGCTTGATTTAAAATATCTCCATCTGTGACGAAACAAGTTGACCTTATTCATTTACGAAAAGTGGAATATTCTCTGTTATGAAAAAGTTCTCTCTATCCACTAAACCCATATCAAATACCCGAGATTGACATGTGAAATATCCATTATCGTTCAAACTATTTGATGAAATATACACGTTTTACTGTATATGCTTTAATAGTGCTGTATCCTAAAATCAGACTTGTTTGTCCTCAGAGTTGGTTATCACATCGTAAATCTTTGTAAAATACCCCAAAAAAATAGCCCAACAACCTGATAAACTCTGTAAAATTATCAACATTTATTATGAAAAATATTCCTAAATTTTCCCATACAACTGGACGTTTTCATTACAATCTTATTCATTTTCTAAAACAATATCACTATACACCGTCTCTATATATTTATCATAAGCCTAAACACAAGTCATATTGTTGCCATTAGTAATTTACCGCGGTTGTCTCGATTCGTCAACCCGAGGCATATTAGCAAATTAGTTCTCACTATATATACCATCGCCAATCCTATTCAACTTTATCATGACATCCATAGCATCGTTTATTCCCCTCGGTCGCCCCTCCACCAAGCCTCCACCACTTTCGGTGTTCCTTCAGCTTCAAAAACTCCTCAAAAAGTCGATTTTCTCTCGCAAACTCTACCATGAGATCTCCACAAAAGTATTGGCATCAACTGCTACCGTGGACACCAATCTTTACTTCATTTGCTACTTCACTCTTTTGTTGAGTAGTGTGTTGAATAACAAGCCTCGAATCAAGCGCTTTCTTAGAGATCAACGTTACAATTTATTACATCTTATTAGAAAACTAGCTCTTTTGGTAGGAACTGACTTGAATCGTTCCTCTAACAAGTTACTTCAGAGCTGGTTACAAAAACCCCAGCATCCAGTACAAGAAGATGAAAAGTCCAACTTGGCTGTCCACTTAAAGGCCATCTCGTCATACTTATCTGACATCAGAATATTTAACCGTTTAACAGACTCCATCAAGTATATGCCATGGATTATTGACGAATATACCGCGTTATTGAACCCTGCAGCCTCCACACCTGTGTTGGATCGGTTTGTCAACCTTTTCCAGTCGATCAATTGTCTTATTCTTGAACTTTTGGAAAATGCCGGTTGGTTGACTGATCACAACTGGGTGGGAACCAATGATAATAACTACTGGTGTATTGAGACTTACGTATGGTGCTCTCGTGTTTGGGCAGGTTACGTGTTGATTGAAATCATTGAATTGATTCGTAGAACTCCTGTCTCCAAATGGGACAAGAAATGGCAAATTCTGTTATTCAAAAATGTCATCCAATTACCATTGGTGGTACACTGGTCGTTATATGAGGGATGTTTGAGTCCCTTCTGGGTGGGTGTATGTGGATCCGGTGCTTCCTGGTGGGGATTTAAGGATTTATGGAGTTCAATTGATTTGAGTTAGTATGAGACACGAACTACTATTACGTATTCCAGCATATTTTAGACTTGTAGAATATCCTGTTGGATTTTATATTTATTAATGTACAATTATGGTGATCATCGTGAATAAAAGTAGATCATAGTGGTCTAATTTGTGGTGATAGTAACAAAACAACAAGGCGAGTAAACACCAAGCCCAACTCCCAAGACACCATTGTACGTTCTATATTTCAAGATCGTTTTGAAAGTGTTATACCAGTGAAAAACAGATATTCATGGTTTATAAACAAACTGTAGAGTATGAGTATAGTTCTGGTATTTGAAGCTTGCAAGGGTGAATCGAAATTGATCTCCCGGATTGACTAAACTTTCGGTATTGGCTTTTGACATAATTGGAGCCCCAACCCCATCACCCCCAATTGACAGACTATATCAACAGTCTAACAGAAATAATGATGTGATTACAATCGCACCAGTTAGCCCACTTTGCAGGAGTACTGAATATTTTTGTTCATGTAGAATATGCTATGAATGTGCAATTAGGCCTTCTCAGACCTTTCCAACTGCCTTGACCGGTCAAAATATAAATTAGGGTGGCTGATGTGCATTTCCTCCTCCACTTTGCTTCCCTTCAACTCATTTTTATGGGTTAATTCAAATACTCGGGTACAGGCATGGGTATACTCATTGTTCGAAACTTGGTCCAAGACTCCATTAATCTCTTGTTGGTCATTAATACCCAATTCTTGCAAGTTATGAATTAAAACATCAGCAGAAAAATTCTTGTAAGGACATCCATGGTACTGACCGGAACTAGATCTGGGAGTGGTCATCAGCAAGATTCTAGCACAATCCCAGGGCCTTTTATTGATTCTTCCACCTTCAAGACCGTAATCGTGACGAATATTATACCTATACTGTTTGTTGAAGGTATCCATAGTTATACCACTGGCACCTTTGGTAAACTGATCAGCCCAGAATTTTAAGGCTTCATCGACACTCAAACCAATACCCTTTAAGAATAAAGATAACTGCGATCTACCATCGTATTTCAAATGGGAATTTGCAACCAAATTCTTTTGTACGTAAGAAGCACACAAGGGGTAATGTTGAGTAATAGCAGGTTTGGTTATGGAGACAGCATTAATATCAGATTTGGCATCACCGTAATTGGAGGCATCATATTGATAAGAAGAGAAATTTTGCGATAAATTGGTCAATAATGGCAATAATCGATCATCTTCTTCTAATCTAGGCAAACTTTGAAAGGTTCTAATCAACATTTTGTTGAGGTTTTCCTGGAAATCCATTGCCAAAAGACTCAATTGCATGCTGGTGGGGATATATGCATAACCTGCTTGGATATAAACAGATCTTGACGCAGTCAAATTAGGGACTTTTTCGAAAGGTAATTTGATAAAGTTTTCTGTCACGGCAATACGTTGCTTAATTTGTTCATTTGTTAAGGAAGTGGACTCAGCACTTTCGGCCATTAAAATACTTTTGATGGAAGATCCTGTAGCATTATAAAGCTTATCTAAAATAGACTTTTTCTCTTCCTGACTGATATAAGTCCAAGTTAACTTATCATTCATGGAGTCCACAAACTCCTGCTGTTCACGCGGTTGTAACTGGCCGTATCTGATCTTGAATAGAATCGTCTCGTTCTTAACAAACTTCTTTCTTAATTCTTCATTGCGACAAAATACCAACCGTAAGATAAAGTGAGAGTAATGATCTTTTTTGCGTTCCTGGTCTACCAATGCCTGGTTGGATGCGGTTGCAGGACTCAATGGAAGATACTTGAGAAGCAACGGCTTGACGGCCAATTCGGTCTGTTTGAGGGTTTTGCTTCGGGCCACACAGGACTCGATCTCAATAAGGATTTTCAACCGGTCTATGGCCCAAAGTTCGAACTCCTCGAGCGTGACCTCCTGAAGTGGAGGGACTTCGTATGTTGAGAGACGTGTTTTGTAGATGTTGTCATTATAAACCTGAGCCAGATCGAAGTTTCTCCGACCAGCAGTTCTTCGTTTTTGCTGTCTAAACATTTTATGGGGAGTGGAAATATGAAAATATGAAAATATGAAAAATTAGAGCGTGGATTTGGGAGAAAGTTTCTCAAAGACGTGTTTGGATGGTCTGGTTAGGAATGGGTGAAAAATGTTAACAATAAACGTGATAATCGTGTTGGTACGGTGGTGAAATTTGTATTGGTACGGTAGTGAAATTTGTATTGATTTAATGGTATGGTATACATTACGCGTAAGGCGACGCGTCGCTAGCCAGGAGCAGCCCCCAACCATTTTCGCTCAACCATCTCAGGTCAGCTGACCACCGCCAATATCGATTTTTCATATCCCCAATCCATCATCTACTTTTCATCCAATCGCCGCCATGACGGAAGCTAACATCGACGCTAACACCTTCCACAAGCGGCTACTGATTATCCAGAAAAACCTCGTCCAAGAACCGGTCGACCAACTCTTGCTCGTTGTCGGTGTGGATGATAACACTTACAAGAAGTCTACTGTTGTTCAAACTTGGTTGTTGGGGTACGAATTTCAACATACGGCCATTTACATCACCGCCAACAAGTGTGTGTTTGTTACGTCTGAAGGTAAGGCCAAATACTTGAAGCAGTTGCCTCATAAGCCCACGGCAAACTCCAGTGACGTGGAGATTTGGACTAGAACTAAAGATGCTGAGAAGAACAAGCAATTGTTCGACAAGTTGATTGCGGAAGTGAAGGGTGTGAAGGACGGAGTATATGGAACTATTGTTAAAGATCAGTATGAGGGTAAATTTGTGAAAGAATGGCAAGAGGCTTCGAAAGATCTGGGTTTGGTTGCTGAGGACGTTACATTGTTGGTTTCGAAGTGTATGGAGTTGAAGGACTCCGAAGAGTTTGCCAACACCTCAGTGGCTGCAAAGTCCACCACTGCCATGATGGAAACCTTGGTGGATGATATGTCCCTTATTGTAGATCAAGAAAAGAAGATCTCCAATAATGAGTTTGCCAATAAGATCGAAGACAAGGTGGAAGATGACTCGCAAAGGTACAAGTGGTTTGCCAAGAGTGCAGTGGGTAAGAAGCTCTCACAATCCAAAGACTTTGATGCCGATTTACTTGAATGGTGTTATTCTCCCATTATTCAAAGTGGAGGTGCTTACGACTTGAAGGCCAGTGCTGAATCTTCTGATGCTCAGTTGGTGGGTGATGGGGTCATCTTGGCATCGTTGGGTTTGAGATTCAAGTCCTACTGTTCCAATATCGGAAGAACCTTTTTAATCGACCCCACTCCAGAAGTTGAAGCCAACTACGATTTCTTACTCAAACTCCAGGCCCATATCACAAAAACCTTGATTAGAGATGGGGTTCCTGCTAATAAAGTATACCAGGGTGCTATTGACTACATCAAGACCGAGAAGCCTGAATTGGTGAATCATTTCACTAAGAACTGTGGTTGGTTATTGGGAATTGAATTCAGAGATTCCACTTTCATCTTGAACGCCAAAAATGAAAGAAAATTACAAAATGGTCACATTATTTCTTTGACTATTGGATTTAGCAATTTAACCAATTCTAAGGCAAGAAACCCCAAATTGAAACAATACGCCTTGTTATTGACTGATACTTATAAGGTCAGTGAATCCGAACCTATCTTATTAACCAACTATACCAAGGCTAGAGCAGAAATCTCATTTTATTTCAATGAAGAACCAGATAAGGCACAAAAAAATTCTTCTGAAGATAAAAAGATAAAATCCGAAAAAAATGGTAAGAGTGAAAGAGCATTGACTGTTAATGAAACGAATTCCAAGATCTTGAAGCAGAAATTTAGACATGAAGCAGGAGAAAATGATGATAATCCAGAAAAAGCTCGTCAAATTCAACAACTGAAATTACATGAAAAGAGATTACAAGAGGGATTGGCTAGATTTTCTAAAGCAGATGCAACTGATGCCTCTGATTTCAAGCCCGTTTTCAAAAAGTATGAATCGTATATTCGGGAATCACAAATTCCAAGTGGAGTTAAGGACTTAAAGATTCATATTGATTACAAGAATCAAACAATTATCTTACCAATTTGTGGTAGACCAGTTCCTTTCCATATCAATTCGTTTAAGAGTGGGTCTCAAAATGAAGAAGGTGAATTCACTTATTTGAGATTGAATTTTAATTCACCTGGTGTTGGAGGTAATACTTCAAGAAGGACCGAATTGCCATATGAAGATGCTCCCGATAACACTTTTGTAAGATCGATAACTCTTCGTTCAAGAGACCGTGAAAGAATGGTTCAAGTATTCAAATCCATCCAAGAATTAAAGAAAGATTCTGTCAAGAAAGAGCAAGAAAAGAAACAGATGGCCGATGTGGTTAGTCAAGCCAATTTGATAGAATTGAAGGGATCAAGAGTAAAGAAATTAGAACAAGTTTTTATCAGACCTACTCCTGATACCAAAAAATTAGGTGGTGTCTTACAAATTCATGAAAATGGTTTAAGGTACCAATCATCATTTAAAAATGATCAAAGAGTGGATGTTTTGTTTTCCAACATCAAGCACTTATTTTTCCAACCTTGTAAAGATGAATTAATTGTGATTATTCACTGTCATTTAAAGAGTCCTATCATGATTGGTAAGAAAAAGACCCATGATGTTCAATTTTACCGTGAAGCCAGTGACATGGCATTCGATGAAACTGGAGGACGTAAGAGAAAATACCGTTACGGTGATGAAGATGAATTACAACAAGAACAAGAAGAAAGAAGAAGAAAAGTGTTATTGGACAAGGAATTCAAAGCATTTGCTGAACTTATTGCTGATTCATCTAATGGATTGGTAGATGTGGATGTTCCATTTAGAGACTTGGGATTCCAAGGTGTACCATTCAGATCTTCAGTCTTGTGTATGCCTACTCGTGATTGTTTAATTCAATTAATTGATCCTCCATATTTGGTTGTTACTCTCGAGGAAATCGAATTAGCTCATTTGGAAAGAGTTCAATTTGGATTAAAGAATTTCGATTTGGTGTTTGTGTTCAAGGACTTCAATCGTCCACCAGTACACATTAATACCATTCCAATGGAGCTCTTGGAAGATGTCAAGTCCTGGTTAACCAATGTGGATATTCCATACAGTGAAGGTCAAATGAACTTGAACTGGGCAGCCATTATCAAGACTGTTCTTGCTGATCCATATCAATTCTTTGCTGATGGTGGTTGGAAGATTTTGACTGGAGAAGGTGACTCTGATGATGAAGATGAAGAATCGGAAGAGTCTGAATTCGAGGTTTCCGATGAAGATCCTTCTGACGAAGAAGTGGAAAGTGCCCAAAGTGAGGATGATTATTCCTCAGGAGGATCTGACAGTGGAAGCGACGCTGAAAGTGAAGAAGAGGAAGAAGGTGAAGACTGGGATGAAATGGAAAAGAAGGCTGCTCGTGAAGATAAGAGATTTGGTCGGGAATAAATTATTCCTTGAAATTTGTGTAAATTAAATGATAAATATAGTATACTATTGGCTAAAATGAATCAACTGTAATGGTGGTTGTAGTATGATTTTTTTTTTTTTTTTTGGCTATGAAGTTAGTATGTGCTTTTGTAGTATTGAGCAGGTAACTATTCTGCTGCTGAATCAATTGTTCTTAGACGAGATCACATTTTGTGGGGGCCAAAGGTGGAAGCTGGACCCTTCAAAATACTTTGAACACAGCCTCATATATAGCCCGTTCAAATATCGGGTGGGTTGTTTTAGTGGCTCAGTTGCAGCCAAATATACTCACGTAACTAACCAGGACAATACTCATGTTTAGTTTACTTTCGCCAGTAATCATAGTTAGAGGAAAAGTCGATATCTCTCTCGTCAAAGCAGAATTTCAATTACACTAAAATTTTCTAAATTTAATTCTTCTTATCTTGGAATAAGTCTACGATTTTCTCTTATGAAGCAAGTCTACAAATTCCATCTAAGAAGAAAAAGTCTACAAATTCCATCTAAGAAGTAAAATTCTACCAAATCCACCCACAAAATTGGCCTGTCTATGGTGGATACGGATAATGAATTGTTCTTGCAAAATATACCGTGATCGGATAAGAAATTTTCTAGGATTATCTCAGATGAAAATAGAGTAATGGCGTGATGTGAAGCTTATTTGAAAGCTTTTTATGTATGGAAACGGAAGTGCCAAAAAGAAAACCATGTTTATATTTTTACCAAGAATTTACGGAACAGCCTTAGAGTCTAACTTTTGGGTGGTCGCAACTTTTATTATTGCGGTAAGGGTTTTGGGAAGCGAATTTCCGCTTCGTGTCCCCAATTCAAAGTGGACAGGATTCGGGAGACTGGCCGGGTGCGGCGTGTACTGGTTACCGATGGGAAAACTTTCATAACCCAAGAAGTTTCAGCTTTCAATTCCGTTATTTTCAACGGTGGTTTTTGTCATTTTTTGGGATATCGCGTACCTGCGTCACGTGTGCGAGACCCACCCAGAGTTCGTGACAATGTAAGGTACGCCATAATTGAGGCGAAGATGTCAGATTATCTTCATAGCTAAAAAAAGACGATTGAAACCAAAGTAGTTAACACTTCATTAAGCTAACACTCAGTTAAGGCACAATTAGATTATGACTGCGTACAAAGCTAAGCAGGTTTATGTGTGCAGCGCGACATGCGTCGCAATAATTGTCGCATTCCAACTTGAAACGTCTCGAATACGGATTGAAAACAAAGACGACAAATTGTTTATAGATAGCAGTATACAATTTAATACTGTTGAAGTAGATCATATCCCAACTCCATTCAATGTAGATAAAAATTTTGTTTCAGATGATTGAAATAAACCTATAGTGAATCAGTTTGGGACCCCCCACAGACACAAGTGTCAAACCATGCATCGAAATGTACCGCCAGTTCGGGACAAGTGTGACGAGCGGTAGTGCGCAGGATGATCCATATATAACCAGCGAGTTTACCTACAGTGCCAGATTAAGACATTTCACCCATTCAAGTGTCAACTTATTCATTCCTTCCTCATCTAAAATTCAACCGTCATTAGTTCGATGTCTCAGTCAAGAGAGGTTTCATTCCGAGTGTCTGATCATTATCAAGTACTTGAGATAGTGGGGGAAGGTGCCTATGGAGTTGTATGTTCAGCTATTCATACCCCTACCAATCAAAAGGTAGCGATCAAGAAGATTGAACCGTTTGAACGGTCGATGCTTTGTCTCCGGACTCTTCGAGAACTTAAACTTCTTAAACATTTTAATCATGAAAACATTATTAGCATCTTAGCTATTCAACGACCAGCTAGTTTTGAATCATTTAATGAAATTTATCTTATTCAAGAACTCATGGAAACTGATTTGCATCGAGTTATTCGGACCCAAAAACTTACAGATGATCATATTCAATATTTCATATATCAAACCCTTCGAGCACTTAAAGCTATGCACCTGGCAAATGTTTTACATCGAGATCTTAAACCATCTAATTTACTCCTTAATTCCAATTGTGATTTAAAAGTTTGTGATTTTGGTTTGGCTAGATCTATAGCTCTGAGTGAAGATAATTTTGGTTATATGACAGAATACGTTGCTACAAGATGGTATCGAGCCCCTGAAATTATGTTGACTTTTCAAGAATATACCACAGCTATTGATGTGTGGCTGGTGGGGTGCATTTTGGCAGAAATGTTAAGTGGAAGACCTCTTTTTCCGGGTAGAGATTATCATAATCAGTTATGGTTAATCATGGAAGTATTGGGAACTCCTAATATGGAAGACTACTATAATATTAAGTCCAAGAGAGCACGTGAATACATTCGGTCCCTTCCCTTTTGTAAAAAGGTACCGTTTCAAAACCTCTTTGCTCAAAATAATTCGGGTGCTGCTATAAACCCGTTAGCCATTGATTTATTAGAAAATTTATTGATTTTCAACCCCGCAAAGAGAATCACAGTTGATGATGCTTTAAAGCATCCATATTTAAGACTTTATCATGATCCTAATGACGAGCCTATCAGTGAGAAAATTCCTGAGGATTTCTTTGATTTTGATAAAAGAAAGGACGAGTTGGAAGTGAGTGAATTAAAGGTGATGTTGTACGAAGAAATCATGAAGCCTTTATGATACAGTAGTTTTGACCTTGGGAATCCGGTGTTATTTACGACATTTATTCCCTGTCCAATATTGTTTTAGTTATAACGAAGGCGTTGTAACTCATGTTATTTTAATTCTTGTGGTGATGGTTATTGACGTTTTGATTGTGGTAACTCAAGTGAATTAAATAATTGTCATTTATCTCCAATGGTCATAATGATGCCATAACTGTATGGTGAACCTGGGTAAATTTGAGATGATCTCCCAAATCATATTGCCTAATTTCAGCTAATTATCTTTACAATATTGTCAGTAGATTTAAGAGTAGTTTCTTCTGTGCGTTAACTATTTAAATTTTCGAATTATTCCTAATCGTTCAGGTCTTATAAAGTGTCTTTCGGAATAAGTTTGGTGTTCTTTAATACTCATCTAGTTCATATCTGCATATATCACTACCCCGTTTTCCCGACACTTCTCAATCAGTTGCCCTGGTTTCCAAATAAAGGGATCACCTTATTATCGTAAATATGCATAGAGACGCGACCAAAAAAAAAAAAATTCCCAATATCTACACAATTTTCATTGACAAATACATCTAAAATACATAATAAACGAACTAAAGAACATCCACCGTAACTGCGTATCACTACTTCTTCTTTCCAAATAATCCCAACCGCTTCTTCTTCTTGCCTTCGGGCCTCAATGAAGACGCACTATAATTGTTGGCTTGGTAAACTGGCTGCAGCCCAAAGTTGGTTACAGGACGATCTAATCCAGGAGCACTTGCTCTGTATTCATCTCCAGCTACTAAGTTGTTGTAAGGAAAGTCTTCATGGAAACCCCATCCGATTCTGTTGGATTCAAGTTGGTCCCGGTAGGAGAGATCACCAGTAATGGCATACTCGAATCCTCTAATCGTGTCTAAAGGACGTTCATTTCTTGATCTGGTGGGGTTCGAGATATCTCCCTGGGTGATGGGATTGCCAAAAATGTCTTTGAGGTTGTTGGACTCTTGCGATAAGTATGAGGGACGACGGTTGTCCTTTCCGTGATCATGGGCCTGTTCGAAAGGCTGGGCCTCGTTGACGGCCTGTAAAAGTCGATTTTCGTAGTTATTGCTGTTCATTTTATAGTCTTGAATGTGCTCTCTTTCAAACGGAAGCACTTCCTCCTTAGGCGACGATTTAAAGAGCGGCATCTTCGGTTTTTATACTGCGAGGAAACGTCCGAGGCTCAAAACGCTGGTCTTGTCCTGATCTAGTGCGTAGCTGATGTAGCAACGCCAAAATATTCTGGGGTAAGCGAGACGCGAGCTTACGGGGTATTGGGTATTGAAGGACGGGGGTGCAAGACTATAGGCTTAAAGTGACTATTTGACCTGGTTCTCTCCTGATAGTTGGCGTTTGGGGCCTTTTTTTTTACAACGATTTTAGTGATGTCTGCGTTTTGTCTGCGTTGGCGGTAGCGTACTTAAGGGGTTGTATGCGGTGCGGAACGATCAATGTCTGACTTCTGGGGTTTGCAAAGCGAACGACTGTTAAGTATAGACTAATTGATTTTTTTTGAAAATGTAAATGGGCTAGCTCCATTTATATACTCTGGTCACCCCTCAAATTATTGCCCCTCTCCTGATCAACACTTAGAATTTCTTGTGACTAAGCCAACTCTATCACTGTTCTGGGACCCGGTTGCGAGCTTTGTTCCTACGCAGGCTGTGTACTTGTATTACCTGCAGCAAAATGTGCGGACACCAACAAAATCACCGAAATACGAGGCATCTTTGGGCACCTAATATAGCCCATCACAGTGGTGGCCTACGTTTGCTCAGAGCAACTTTTTAAAGTGTAGAATTTTCACTGGGCTACACACCAGTGATCAAAGGTAGCACTAATTTTCCAAGCCATGTAACTTAGTAGTGTACCGATGTCTGCATCCTGCGTCGTTCCGCAGTAACCGGACATTTTGACTAAAATTGTCCGACCCGATCGTACCTTTAACGATTCTCCTCGGTTTTAGTTTGACACCATTTGTTTAGCTGCACCGAACTTTTAATACCTGTTACAAACTAATGAAGTTCAAATACAAATACTAGTTACTCATGAAATATGTAAATGATACATGTACAGACCTGCAGTAGCGTCACATGTCGAAGCAGGCAAAATTTTTGAAGGCAGGGTAAATTTTCATGTTGGCACAGCCATGGCCAAGGTTTCCTGGATATAGTTAACAATACCCTTGTCGGCATTTATATTCAGATCACGATCGATTATGAACATCGTCCATACCATCAGCCGCACGGTCCAGTGTACGATTTGATAGACACAAAGAGCGTGAAATTCACACACTATCAATCGATATTTGACCTGATTAGATTCTTTCTGAATTTCAATATTTTTCACAACTTAGCAGTGCACAGAAAGTCTACGTCATTACAATTGACAGTACAAATTAACGAGCCCTCCCAAAAGAGAAGTAAACAGCTATATCGATCAGATTGGTCATTATAAATAGTTAAGGAATAGAATCATCGATAACGGTGAAATTCCTCTGACAAAGTGTCTATTCTACTAGAAGAGTGGTTTGAACAAGCAAAGTGTAGCCATTGAACCATCATACAAAAAAGCTTACCTTAAACCCGATTGCACTGTTAATTCTGTTGAAGAATTCAACGGAAGTCACAACTGAAAACAAAGAGACAGCTATACAATTAAAGGGAGCCATCTGTAATCATCCATTAGAACACCAGTGAAAATGAAGTAGACGCGCGACTTGACATGAGAAAGCGACCACTCATTATGGACAATTGTATAAGACAATTTAATGGAACAACTTAATAAGGCAGGTAAAAACGTTTGATAGAACAAGTTCATAGGGGAATTGATAGAACAAGTTTTCAGGAATTTAAACTGGCCCCAACTTCGATAGTGTCAAAATTAAACCAGCCGAGCTACAATATGACAATTGTCTGACGCGCGCTGGAAAAGTATATATATGTCAATTGAGATATCATCTCTGTAGGAAGAAAGCAAAGCAGATCGACCCACTTTTTGGGTTCTTCAATGTGATTTCGTCTCAACACCCCCTATGCATTTGGAGGGCCAAATCTGATCTCCGGACAGTTAACGGTCAACACTTTGAGACGTGTCGTAAATGGTCCAGGGACGGTCGTGCCAGACATCACTTCCTAAAACGGAGAATTAATACCACGCGTCAATCTTCGCATCCATTTCATTCCATCACTACCCACCACTCTTCTTTCATGTCTTCACCCTCCCACTCCTCAGGCCAAGCACCTTCGGGACAAGCACCTTCCGGTGACACACAGTCGCAATCGCAATCCCATACCCCCGGTGTGCCTTCGTCGCCCCTCTTTTTCGGGTCCTCAAACCCGGCCTCAGAAGCTTCTCAAAACCTTTCTCGACAAGTATCGTCACCTCTTCACTATACATCATCAGTCCACCACCCTTCAGATGGCCTGTCACGCTTGCGGTCAGACCGGTTGACCAGCGATGTCGATCGTATTGTCCGTCGTGCCCAAAGAAGTGACCTTCACGACTCCACGTCTTCACCAATGAGAAGACGGATTTTCACAGAGAACCAGACCTCAGCTCACCCATCCTCGGCACATCCCTCGTCCTCAGCTCCCCTCTCGCTGGTCATTGATGATCAACCAGTACGTGTGATTTGGGGTACCAACGTGTCGATCCAAGACTGTTCTAATCAATTCCGTGACTTTTTGATGTCATTTAAGTATAAGTATCGTAAGCAATTGGATGGTAAAGATATCGAACCCGAAGATAACCGTCTCTACTATGTGGAAAGACTTGCCACCCTTCGAGACTTGGGTGTGACCAATCTTAATTTGGACGCCAGAAATCTTTTGGCTTATCCTCATACCAAAAAACTCTACCACCAACTTATCAACTATCCTCAGGAAGTCATTCCTATTATGGATCAAACCGTGAAGGACTGTATGATCCAAATAGCCGCTGACACCGATATTTCTCAATCCACCGCTTTGGATACCATTGAAACAAACATCTACACTATTCGCCCGCACAATGTCAACTTGGTTGCAAAAGGTATGCGTGACTTGAATCCGAACGATATTGACAAATTGGTCAGTGTGAAGGGTTTAACTTTGCGTTCAACAGCAATCATTCCAGATATGAAGGTGGCCTTCTTCAAATGTAACGCTTGTGGTCACACAGTGGCCGTGGAAATTGATAGAGGAGTGATATCTGAACCCACAAAGTGTCCCAGAGAAGTCTGCAGTCAAACAAATTCCATGATGTTGATCCACAACAGATCTTCCTTTGCCGATAAGCAAGTTATCAAATTACAAGAAACTCCTGATTTGGTTCCCGATGGTCAAACTCCCCACTCCATCAATTTGTGTGTGTACGATGAACTAGTCGACCTGTGTCGTTCTGGTGACAGAATTGAAGTATGTGGAATCTTCAGATCCTTACCTGTTAGAGTCAATTCTACTCAAAGAGCTCTCAAAAATCTTCATAAAACCTATTTAGATGTGGTCCACATCAAAAAAATCGACAAAAAGCGGTTGGGCCAAGATATATCCACCTTGGAACATGAAATTAATGAAAAGGATCAGGAGGTACAACAGGTGAGAAAACTATCTCTGGAAGAAATTGAAAAGATTCTTAATGTCGCCGAAAGAGATGATTTATACGAGCTATTGGCCAGATCCCTTGCACCTTCTATCTACGAAATGGACGATGTGAAGAAAGGAATTTTGCTCCAGCTTTTCGGGGGTACCAATAAAACGTTTAAAAAGGGTGGAAGATACAGAGGTGATATTAACGTACTTTTGTGTGGAGACCCTTCCACATCAAAATCTCAAATCTTACAATACGTCCATAAAATCGCTCCAAGAGGTGTTTACACTTCAGGTAAAGGGTCTTCTGCGGTTGGTTTGACCGCTTATATCACTAGAGATATTGATACCAAACAATTGGTGTTGGAGAGTGGTGCATTAGTTTTGTCAGATGGTGGTGTTTGTTGTATTGATGAGTTTGATAAAATGAGTGATTCTACTAGATCAGTTCTTCATGAAGTCATGGAACAACAGACCATCTCTATTGCCAAGGCGGGAATTATTACCACCTTAAATGCCAGAACCTCTATTTTGGCTTCGGCCAATCCTATCAATTCCAGATACGATACTGATTTACCTGTTACTCAAAATATTGACTTGCCTCCACCATTATTGTCTAGATTCGATTTAGTGTATATCATTCTTGATCGTGTTGATGAAAAGATTGATCGTCAATTGGCCCAACATTTAACTGAGATGTATTTGGAAGATACCCCTGATACTATTTCTTCGAAGGAAGTTCTTCCTGTTGAATTCTTAAGTTCTTACGTACAATACGCCAAAGAAAACTTTAATCCTACCCTCTGTGAAGAATCCAAGAATGAATTGGTAAAGGCTTATGTTGAAATGAGAAAATTGGGAGAAGATTCTCGTTCATCGGAGAAGAGAATTACCGCAACCACCAGACAATTAGAATCAATGATCAGATTAGCAGAAGCACATGCCAAAATGAGATTATCAGATCGTGTTGAACTTATTGATGTGAAGGAAGCAGTGAGATTAATCAAATCTGCCATCAAGGATTACGCCATTGATCCTAAAACAGGAAAAATCGATATGAATATGGTTCAAACCGGTACCACTTCTGCCCAATTAAGACTCCAAGAAGATTTGGGTAACGAGCTCTTGAAAATTGTTGAAGAGAATAACAACCTCATCAGATTCAATGATTTGGTGAGAAAGATCAATGAAAGGGTATCTTTCCGAGTGGAGAACCATGAAGTTGCTGCCAGTATTAATAAATTGGTGGTTGAAGGTAAGGTTACGGAGACTGGTCAAAGTAACCAGAAGACCATTAGAAAGATTTCCTTAATGTGAGTTGGTTTACTTCGGGTATATCGTGGGTATTATGTAAAGTAGTGTGTAGTTTATTATATGGAAGATTAATGTTTGGAAAATCATAATTTTATTTGTAGTATGAATATTAAGTGGCAAGGCAATATGTAATATACATCGAGCAAACAATGGCTATGATCGAAAGTGACTTACAAGTGTAAGTAGTAGATTTGTTTAACTAGTAGTAGAAGTGATATCCTTCTACGATTAAAAGCTTGTTCTGTATATTTCTTTATTGTATGAAAAGGTAAGTGCTCATGAAAACACTTAATCAGCAACTGTTCCCCTGCTAGCTACCTGGTAGAAGTAGTTTGTGTTGGGGATGCGATTGTTCAAACCTAAAAGGTGAGGATATTAGATCTGAAAAGCTTAACTGAACCAAGTCCTCGAGTCCATAAGCAGTTATAGTCTTTTTGCTGGTGATAGCGCCTAGAATATTGACCCACGATCGTGTACTATGAAGTCAATCCTTGTGTATGTCGGTATGTTGAGACGATTATAATTTGGTAAGACTCTAGGCAGTTCTCTATGGAGCTCCTCGACAGCCCTAGAAAACACACCACTCTAATAGAGTGAGATTGAGACTTTTCCTGAAATAAGGAACTTTGGGTTCCCCTCTGATTGCTGAAATTCAGAAATTTATAGAATTTGATTTGACTATTCCATTGGCTAAGTTTATGTCAGAGTGTTGATTATATGGTGGTATCTAGTCTTCATTGACGGATAATATTTTATCTCTCAGTCCCTAATTGAGTGATTGATCATCTTTCAATCCGCTTGACAAATTCGGGCGTCATGGATTAGCTGACCATTCAGCAGGGCAATATCTGGCAGAAAAATGACCAATATGATTCAAATATTCATTTAAGCACAATAAACCCCCATTGTTGGTTGGATATGTGCTGGTGGTCACACACTTTCTCTCTTTGTTATGTCACTGGTCTCTACAAGAACTTGCTGCTTTCAATTGGAAGTCTCCTTTCTTCATTGCGATTCTCGACCACACTGGGCTCTTTTTTCACTTCCCTTTTCGTCTCAGTTATTTTCTCGGTAGTATTATCGTTCTCTACCATTTTGAACCACTTTTCAATCTCCTCATCAACCTCTATCTCCTCTTCTTGTGTTCCCAAAGTGTTTGCAAGTTTAAGCTCTCGAGCTATATCCACCGGTACTCCCCTCTGCAACTTACTGATCACGTCCTCCAAGATTCCAAACTTGGACTTGTGATTATCTTTGAGACTTTCAAGATCCCGACGGTGTTTCATTACATCCACCACCACAGTCCCAAAAACGAAGGTGAGGAACAACGACTTGAACACTGGCGTGCGGAAGAGTGCACGGACGGTAGGCCTTGATGTGGAGTATGCTCTAGAGGCAGATTTGGCACTGGAAAACATGGTGGTTGGTGGTACTCAGATGAGGCTAAATTGAGTGTGACAGATCAAATTTCCTGGCAATTTTAAGTGAGAATCAGACAGTTTTGGTCGAGCAATTGGAGGCCGTTTTCAATACGAATACTGTCGAGTTCTATTCAGAATGGTCAACCCTTACGAGTAACATTTTTCTGTTCTCCTGTGTTTGATGTTGGGGAGGTTTTCTTCTTTGTAGCTCTCACCAATTTCAGCTCTCACTGCCATTGGAATACGGTCAATTATAATTAATTGTGCTACCACATACCATCAGTTTGTCGTTATAAGACCAATTGCTTGCCTCTAGCCTACTACTATATAGAGGGTTGGATTTCACCCGAAACAACTGAACATATATCTTTTGTTTAGAGTAATCCTTACTGATTTCATTTTGGAGAATTTAATAATTTTATCAAAAGAATAAATAGTACCGCTTGTTCTATAATTTTGTATGAAATCTCACCATAGTTGAAAGCAAATACTCAAGGTGCTCAAGGCATGTTCCGCTTCAAATTTAGTCACCGATATAGCCTAACAAGTAGGAATAATTATCGATCTTTACGGAGATAATCATATGCAAGATTAGGATCAAGCTGAAATAATAAGTTCGGTTTATTAATCATTTCCAGCTAAGTAATTACCATCTCCAACTACCCATTGATAGACCCAAAGACAGAATAAATTCACCCGTATTCAGCAACACCAGAGCTGTCTATTCCACGACACGCGACATCCATACCAAACACCGCGACATCTGATCCACCACTTCACTTCCAGTCTTTCCAATTCCACCCTACACCATGAAGGTCCCCAAAGTCACAAGCATCCTTCTCGTGGTCCTAACGTCCCTCACGCTCCTCAACTTCGTGCTCAAGTACTACACCTACTTCGTGCTCATGGTGTCGTCGTCCAAAACTTCTGCCAACGAAGTCAATTCTATAGCCCAAGAAACAGGGGAGGTTCCCCATCCACATGAGCTCTACGTGCCGTTGCTCACATTCATCCCCACACGCTCTCCGGTGTTGACTCGTCCTTGGGTCCTCCTTACAAGCAGTTTTATTGAAGAGAATTTCGTGGGCCTTACCTTAAGTTTTATGGTATTTTTTTATATGGGAAAGTATTTGGAATCGATGTGGGGTTCAAAGGAGTTTTCCGAATTCATTCTATGTAATGTTTTCATCTCCAACGTGGCGCTCTATGGGTGGTATACATTAAAACTGATTTTTTGCAATCCTGAATCCTACCCCGTTCCTCCAGTGGTACTTACGGCTTCATCCATTAATATGGGATTCTTTGTGGCCATCAAACAACGTATCCCCAACCACTACTTCCTTTTTTTCAAGGGCAATTTGCGCCTCAAAGTCACCTACATTCCATTTTTAGTCATTTCCGTGGTTTCAATTCTCCTGCTTATCAGTGAAGAATTCTACATTTCTTTGATACTTAGCGCATGGGGATTCATAATAAGCTGGTCTTACTTGCGGTTCCACAAGTCTGGCACCAACGAACGTCAATCCTATTTACTTCCCTTTTCTCTTTCCAGAAAAAGATCAAACAAGTCAGCTCATCCTATCAGATCCACTCGTGAAAGCACATCGTTACATATTGACAACGGTCTGATCAAAGGTGACAGATCTGAACAATTTTCCCTCTACACTTTTTTCCCATACCCACTTTCCCTTCCCATACAGTACATCACTGGATATATTTTTAACATATTGGATAAATACAAGTTCTTGAACAAAAAGGACTTCCACAATGACCCTGAAAACTTGGAAGAAGCCCAAATGGAAGAGATCGAGGCCCTACAAAATACATTCCTCGGAATCTCGTCATTAAAGGGTGCAGGCAAGGTAAGCACCATATCAAACTCCGGTAGTTTGAACAAAATTTGGAGTTGGTTCAAGGGCGATAGACTGAAGGTGGGTATCAAGAACAGTATGGACAAGAGAAGAAAATTGGCATTAAAAGAATTGGAATAGCCTAAAGCTATCTAAATGTATATTAAGAATAGATATCAAAATGTAGACATATGTAGTTGACTATTCATTTTCTAAAATATGCTTGTCCATTCAGTATCATAGACCGGTCTATCATTATGGCTATGATGGAATATTGGAATCACTTGATTGTTGATACTTGAGTAATATCGAGAATCCCATTAGTCGATACAATTGGTCACTTCCAGTCTTTCGTCTGAGTATTGTAAAGTTGACCAGTCACATCTTCAAGATGCATTGTGCTGGTGTTCGTGGTCTAATCGAGCCCGATTGTTACATCGTTAACTGTTCTATGCGGAGTAGTCACCAGTGGTTTTAAAGCACTCATATATCTATCCATTCTAATCAACCTAGTGATGCTCCCACTAGCTTTATGAACTTGAAGTGTCGTTAATGACCTCTTCCTTTTCCAATTTTTCTTGTTGCACCTCGATCTCTGGTTCAGGTTCTCGTTCTGTATCAGGACGTTCTTCGTTCTCTTTGATAGCCCTTTTGATAAACCCTAGTAATAGATCCCCTCTGTTGTACCACTCATCATCTAAATCTTTGATGTTATACACGAACCGGATGTTATTAATAAGAAGCTTGACTTGAGTGTAGTTCTTTAGTATCAACCACTCCTTAATAGAAAGAATGTACCATATGGCTGACTTTCTGTACCGTGTCAATCCTGTGACTCCTTCATTTATGGAGGGAAGTAACTTCTTTGGGTTGACATAAAGTCCCTCTTCTTCTGGCTCCACCGGACTTATTTGATCATTGACCAACTTGTTCTCACGTAATTTCAACAATCTTTCGTTCTCTCCGGTCAATATTAAGCATTTACCACTAGCATAGCCTAGTCTTTCATACAATATGGCGCGGATCACTTGGGAGTTTTGGCTGGAAGAGATAAGGTGGGTGTCGTATTCGCTGACACTTTTAAGTAAGTACTTTTCGATCAAATCAGTCCACCACCAGGTGATGTTGAAGGTGGTACACATGCACAAAAGAAGCTCGATCACAATGGCCAAGGTTTTTAAGCTATAGGTCTTAAGATTGAGTCTGGACTTGAAGGTATACGATAAGTTATCGATGTAAGGTTCCACGATATCATGTCTGATCTTTCTGAGAGTGTTTTTGTCAGGGGGCGTTGGAGTAGTTGATGTTTGTTGCGTTTGTGCTAGGAGCAAAGAAACTATGCACATTTCCTGAGTAGATGCCACATAAACCCACGCCTTGTCATTAGTATAGTCCTTTTTGATCACGTCATAAGTTGAATAGGCATATTTAAAGTCCTTGAGAATCAACGACCAATCAGCTAGCTTTCTTATTGTCTGTTCGGGACTAGATTTGTAGTAGTAATTTTCAGCGTAGTTGAACGATGATCCTGTCGATGCGTTTATGGGGTTTAATTCAGTGTTGGAATTGTTGAAGAATTTTTTGGAAGCAGAAAAGAATCTGCCGGTGATGGACTTCTTGGGTTGAAGAATCTGATCATCCCAGGCTCTAATTTTGGCTTGCATGTGGGGAATGAGTGATTTATTGATGAACTCGTATACTTTTGTGCGAAGCATAGAGTCCAATGCCTTAGGAATGCGAATATTGTTACTGGAAGACGAAGATGATTGTTGTAGGGAAATTCTCTGGAGGTCTTCTTCAATGGTAGAGTTTTCCACGAGAGACAACTCCACTGTTTGGTCAGACTCGAAGTCGAGGCTCACGGGGATTATGGTGGATAACACATTGAGAGTGGATTTAATGTCATTTTGAAACGCAAGCACTTCTGCATTCAGATACTTGGACGAGTCGTACAATACGAAAACGTGGATGAGCAAGTCATCAATCTGGTAGAAGCGAGGAAAGTTGTAATTGCGGAACTCCACGATGGACTTTCGTAAAGTGTCAATATCGTCAGCACCATAAGCCACCACAAAAAGTTGGGCAACTGGATGGTTGAATGTCTCGAACGGTACGATGTTGTTGGAAGTAATTATTTTGTTGAAGTAAGTGAGATAAAGATCTTTGTAGGAATCGCTAGCGGTATGTTGAAGGAACAATTCAAGCAGAGAAATACTGAAGAGTTGATCCAACAGTTTATCATCACGTTTGTTGCCATTGTAGACCGTCAAGAGCTCGGGAAGAGACGGCTCGAACCGTACGGGAAAACTGGGGTATGCCTTGGTGATCAACTGAGTGTTGGTGATCTTGAAAGACTGGTTGGGTACGGCATACTTGGCGTTGTTACCGTAGGGCCGAAGCACCATAAGCGTCGACACCTCCTGGTCGAGCGTCCTCTGGAGCACGGCGTCTGCATGGTACGACGCTTGGACCGAGATAAGTGGCGAGTACGTATGATGGAGAAGGTGTTGGCGAGTAATGTAGGGATCCACCCCGGTAGGATAGTTCATGGGACTGAGAAAGGAGGGACGATCTCAACGAGGACAGCAATGGTACAATGCCGACGGGAGTTAATGTAGGTGGTTGTGTAAGGGAGGACTGACCTGAAGAAACAACAAGAAGAAGGAATGATAAGAATATATGGGTGGTCTAGAGTATTCCTAATCTGTTGATGTAGATGTAAAAGGGCAATGTGCAGGTCGATCTGGTGTCAAAGAATACTGAACGGATTTGAACTTTGAGAGTTGTAGGATTACAAGGGTTGGTATATTCAATTTAGAAAACTGACTTCATTCGTGTATTTTTTCCATTTATGTTGTTTCGATTTTTAATGATCCTTTCATGATATAAACTTTACTATTGAGAGAGTTCAAAAAGACGATAGTGAAAGGTCTAAATCAAGAAAAGGAGTGCAACTTTCACATTTAGTATATCTTACCACTTAATCCAGTTCTGGGGATTGCTGTGTTTGGACGATAATAAAAAATCAGACAGAGGTGTCGATTCGTTATGGAGTGAATGCTTGAGATTATGGTGTCGCTTCTCATAATTCATCAGATTCCTAATCTCAGCTAACTTTGTATCCTCCACCAATTTCGGTAATTCTTTTTATTCTACGATATCTATTGTGGTATCCACATTTATAGCCCAAGATGTGTTCTATTTATTGAAAAAGCTACCAGTACTAGTTTCCTGATTTCTCACAGTGGATATTCTAAAATTTTAGAATTAATGAGCTTTTCAACATAAATCCAAGATTCTGAGATGTTCCCATTCGTGTGAATCTAAACTAGATTCTTTGAATCTGATCTGAGTTAATTTCCAATATATGATGGGATTGTGCTTGGCAGAACCAACTGATAGTATTGGTTACACTATCTCACTAGAGTTCTCTAGAGCTCACTAGACAGTATACTGCTTAATCTAAGAAGATGATATTGGCAGTTGTAAATGACTTTTATTTTCAAAAGCATGCAACCTCTTGAAGAAAGATCAGCTGAAAATGTGTCTCTTTACCAACCACCTCTTCGTATATATGAGGTTTTTTAGAAGCTTCAATTGGCGTAACAGGTGAAACGACTACTACCCACTACTAATGTGATCCCCTTCGAATGCAGACTTTATGATTACTGGTCTCCATCCAAAATTACCGTTTCCAGATTCAACTTGGTATCAGACTCTTTTCATGCATGGATTTTAATCTCTTTATCGCTCTAATTCTGCTACATTCAAGTTTGCATTCAACAGTGTCTCCTACTCAGGACTAATGTACCAGCACAGGGGTCTCGTCTTACGGAAATGGATCGGTAAGATAAGCACACTGAGCTTACATATGAATGATCTTCTCCTAGAAACTTCCGTTTTTACCTGAGCTTCAGTCATAGATCTCGCTAAACTTGCACTTTTCAGCTTTTAAAGGCTGCAAAAATGTCGACACCGAGGTTACCTCCGTTAAACACCATAAACCGGGAAGTTATATTGAATGTAATATCGTACTCACACATCATTAGTAAAAGATGGAAATTTTACTGCTATTCAGTTGGGGTGCCTACTGGTTGCAATCAACAGCACCAACACAACCCCACAACTCTCGTTGAAAGTATGCTGATCAATTGGAAAAGACACGATTCAAAGATAATACCAAAGTTGGGGCCACACACACAGTACTGGCGACTCCAGAGTATTGCAGTATGGGTCTTCCAGTAGTCAGTCCAATTGGTTTGAGAACCGTCGCCTCACATTTTTATGAAAAGTCGCAGCATTCCGATCGTCATAATAGTCGAAACCTTAACCTCTCGTCTACCACAATCGCTACTGAAAGCAGACACCTGAACAGGTTGGAGACGACCAGCACGTGTAAGTGTCTTGCTGATCAGAGAGAGTAAAGTAAGCATCAGAAAACTGACCGATCTGACATCAAATCGGCTCAATTCTGTTGGGTAAATCTCATACACAACTCAAACACAAATACGTCTTTCACAAGGCCTGGTGAGACAATCCTACTAATTTTCAGGCTGAGGCTGCAATTGTAGTGCTATTTGGAACCTCTCTTACTCGCTCTTATAGCACCAGTTATTCTACGTTCAATTTTCTATTTTCCAATTTTGCAGTCGCAGACACTTCCCGTTCCAGCAATAACATCAACAGCATTGGATACGCCCGACATTCCAAACTTCGTCTCCGCGACACCAGGCACCAATCAGACTTTATAGTGAAACTGATCGAAACGAACAAATCAAAGACAGACAAAACCTAGAAAGATACGGGAAATCTGTCCGACACTAATTCGAGATACCCGGTGCAAATACTGTCCCAATTTTGATCCTGTTGTGTCTGCTCGCCTCACCACCTCAGTTGTCAGATATTTGTTTCAGCGCGCACCAGACAGACATTAACCGTTATTTACATACCATCAAATATTTACTGTTTCTTCACCACACCACCCAAGGACTATACCATACCATAAACGCGCCCTATCAACCCTCCATAACCCTGGCCAGCTCTCCCACCAAATCGCCACTCTTTACCGCTTCTCGCTAGCCCCCTCCAATCGTCATCAATCCCTCGTTATACACCATGCTTTGGACAGCACTATTCCTAGGCATGGCCTCGGCCCTTACCCCCGTATCACAGCCCTCGCTACAGTACTCCACGGTGGGTAACCAGATCGGTTTTTTTGGAGACTTCACCGCCCTTTCTTTCTACTCATATCTCAACGCATCGACCCTCGCCTCTAAAGACTCCCAAAAACTTTACCTAAGAGACCCCGATTCCAACCAGCAGCTCGTGTTAGCTGATGTGGACGGCAGCATAGCCCAGTTGGTGCCGTTGTCGCTGGACCAAGTGGTCCTCAACGGCGACTACTCCAAGATCAACGGTCAGACACTTTCGGGACCCGTCATCGTCAACGTCACTTCTCAAGAAATCACTCCCATAATACCCTCAAACTCAAAGAGAGCAGACTCACTTGATGGTACGGTTTCCACGATCTTCGTAGACCACGATCTCGTTTACCTCGGAGGGGATTTCGAATTCAATAATACCTTTGGTGCTGCCATCTACGACACCCGCTCTAAGACCCTCAGATCCACCCCGTTCAAGGGCTTTGGTGAAAACTCGGTGGTGAACGCCATCAATAAGATTTATGACGTGTCAGACGCCCAAGGTTCCATTGTGTTTGGTGGAAAATTTGATACCTTGGGCCTCAAGAATTTACTTGTCCACAACTCAACCTCAAACTCATCCAGATCCAATAATACCAACTCAACAAACACCTCGCTCATCACCGCAGAGCAAGTGATCTCTTTGAAACATGGTACATTTACCAACGTCAATGGTGATGGAAAGACCCATGACTCGGCCCTCATTTGTCCTATGAAAACTGTCGATTGGACCTTGCAACCAGGCCAAGGAGGTCAATGGGCCGTGGAGTTACCTGACGAAATGAAGGGCCTAACCCCTACCAAGGCTCGATTATATATACCTCCTGGTGAAGATGGAACAAAGACTTTCCGAATTTACTCTTATCCCAACAATGGTATTATGAACCTCTCATACGTGAATCCTGAAACCAACGAAATTGAATTCTGTGATGCCTCCTGTCCATTGATCAAACTGTCAGATTTGACTCAAATAACTGACCACAATGCTCAAAATCATACAGATTTATCAGACGATGATACCATCTACGTGGATGAGGATGGAAGTTATTCTATCTACTACGATCCGTCAACAAAAACTAAGGTCTTGGGGTATGGCTCCAACTACCAAGAATTTGCGTTCGAAAACGAAGTGGCTCTTGAAAAAGTAGGTATCACTGTCACAGATTGGTATGGTTCCAAGGGTTCACTTGGAGGTTTCCAGTTGTATCTGAATTCCATTATTGTGTACGGTAACAACTCTTTAAATGAACCCAATTGTGATGAAGAAAATCCCGATGCTGTCGATAATGCTGCTTCCATCAAAGACGGAAATTTCCAATCTATTCAGAGCATTAACCTGGCAGTTACCAATAACAACTACTTGGTTTCAATGGGTACTGATGCCAAGGTCGTACTCTACCCCAATATATCCTATTCAGGTGAATACTCCATCATCATCAATACTCCTGGTTGTATCGAGGACAATTCTTGTGACAAGAGATCTATCGTCAACGTCACAGTGCTTGATAACGAGGGTACTCAGTTGGCCACCAAGCTGATTTACCAGAACAATGACTACTACAAATTTGATTACTTGTTTTTTGGCCATTTAAATGGAACTTCTGAAAGTGATGGTGCCACAAGCATTGAAATCTCCTACCAAGACTCTATTATTCCTGGCACTCAAGACCCCTGGGTTGTAGTGGATAAAGTCACTGCCAATATTGTCTCATTGGATAAGTACTATGACCACAACAAAACCAACTCCAGCTCTAAGAGAAACTCCACCAAAAGTGAATTGACCTATATCAACTTGAATGGTTTATTTGAATATTCGTTAGCAAACTTCACTGACTTTGATGAGAACTTGCTCTACTCCGATAAGAATCACTCCATTATTAGTCCTAACAATACGTTCATTGGAAATTCAACCATCAACTTATTGAGTGGGGAATTATCCAATAACACCGAAATCACCAAGATCCAACTTATCAACTCTTCTGATTCAAGTTCCTTAGTCTTACTAGGTTCTTTCAAGTCTAATTCAGAGAACTTGACTTTATCCAACCCCAACATTATCACTCTCGATATTGCCTCTTATAATACCACTAGCAATGAAACCGAAGCCAGCATCAAGAACAAGAGATCTGCCACGCTGAGCCTTAAGAAGCGGGCTGATACCACCATCTTAGGTGCCACACTCAATAACTCTATCAGTAACGTTGTCGAGTACAATGGGGCACAAATTTTTATGGGAGCATTTGGTATAAATAATGATTCGGCCTTGAAGGATATGTCTAACAACAACCAGTCCACCTCCAGCATCAATAACTTTGCTGTCTATACCAATCATAACTGGTATGGTCTTGGAAACAATTTTACTGATGTTGGTTTTAACCAATTCGCCAATGTCACCGTCAACAACAATAATTACTGGGTTTTCTCATACAATTCCTCTGTCTATAAGGTGTGGAATGACTCTGACCTGTCTTGGTCCGACAACTCGAAGTACCTGTTGAACATTTCTCAACTGCTTGCTTTGAGCTCCAAACAACAAATCCTTGGTGGAGGAGCGTTCAAAATTATGGACTTCTATAGTAATGACCAAGCCTATTCTGGCTCTAACAACTCTTTTGGTGCTTACAATGTTAATGTGAGCTCGTCAGGTAAAATTACCAATACCTTTTATGTCAACAGCTCATTAAGTGTTATTAGTGGTCAATTTGATGCTGGTCAATTTAAAAATTTGGGCTTTATCAACAATAATTCTTCCAACCATTCTGTGAGCCAATTACAAGGCTCTTTCGAGTGGTCAGATGATGCCAATATCCATACTTTGTACGTTGACAACGACAACCACTACCTATTTGTCGGTTTTAATGGGTCTGTAAGAATCAATAATTCCAACAATTTGACAGGGTTGATTGTTTATGACTTGTTCAACAATACTGTTCCAAGTGTTCAACCCTCCGAACTTTCTCGTGATAATGGAGATCTTAGGGTCAACAGCATCGTGTTATACGATAAAGGTCAAAAATTGTTGGTAGGAGGAAATTTCGATAAGGCAGGATCTTTGGATTGTGTCAGCATGTGTGTCTATGACATTCAAAACACCAGATGGGTTAATCCTCAGAGCAATACCAACCAAAGTGTTTCTGGAGAAGTCAGTGATATCAAGTTTTACGAGTCCAACCAAGTATTAATCAGTGGTAACTTAACTTTGGGTAATGAGTTTGTCAATTTTGTGACTTACAATTTTGATAATGAGGCCATCGGTACCAGGTCTTCTTTCAACAGTTTGGGATCCTCGAAACCAGTTCAAAAATTCCTTATTAATGACGAAGATAACTCAGACTTGAATAGTAGAATGGTGGCCATTGGCAATGGATTTATCTCAGGTTATGATGGTTCTAAATGGACAAATATTGGGGATGGTATAAATTTCAACTCCAATACCCTGCTCAAAGATTTGAAATTGTTGACCTTGAGCAAACCTGGCACCAGTCATAACCAAACTTTCTTCGATAAGAGCAATATATTAGCATTAGCTGGTAAGTTTGAATTGAAGAACTACGGATTGGTCAACGTTGCATTGTACAATGGAACTGATTGGACTCCGTACGTTTACACTACCACATCCAGCAATGAAATCGGAGAGATCCACTCTCTTTTGATTTTAGATAACTTTAGATTTCAATCCTCAGATGATATCAACAAAAAATCCACAAAGTTATCCAGAGGAAAAGTTGTGGGGGTATCATTGGCATGTGCCTTGGGATCAACTACCTTACTAGGATTACTATACATCATTCCTTATTTTGCCCTTTTCAGAAAGCTGCTTGGAGAAAACCAAACCAACCATCAAAGAATTCAAGAGGGAGACATGATGGATGCTGTCAATCCTGAAGATTTATTCCACGAAATAGATCTTCAAAGAAACCATTAGTGGTAATCATAGACTTCTAGACATTCAAAAACCATTAATGACAAGCCCTCCATCCTCATCTATGCTAATGAAACGATCCAACCAGTGAACAATTATATCATCTTTTCTTCTTTCGTATACTATTTAATGTCATTTTTAATCCGGCGTAATAATTGTAGAAGTCCACGCAATAGTATAACTTTGTCGATCACCACCAACAGATACGAAATTAAGCAAAGCTTATTACAATTGATTTTGGTAGCTTAGTTTGATTTGGGTCAAATGGTAGCTAATAGAGTCAACAACGATTAAACAAATGATAAGCAATACTTTTCGTGGATGGCTTGAAAATAATTCATGAATGAATAAGTTACATTCACAGAGTAGCAATAGCTTAAAGTAATTTTCCCATTCATCCTTGGATTGTTTTTGATTTTTCAACTTTTTTACAATATAATTTATAGTTATCGTTAACAGTAACCTGTCTTGTTACAATCAGAAAACAGGTGTTGTATGACTTGGCTTCAAAGAAATGTATTAATTGTTCCTAATTCAGAAATGTTTTATGTAATTTTGACTACTAGTAATATACTTGTACAACTTAAGACAGTTGGTGTAGAGCATCTTGTTTCTACACTGAAAACAAAGTCTTGCTGTATTATCAGAGAACACGGGTCACACTACCAAACGAAATATTATTCCTGCCAATTCTTCTTTACACAAGTAGTAGAGAGTAATAAAAGGTTTTACAGATAAGTATGCTCTTTATTTGGAACATTTATTTTTTTGCAAATCCGTGTATAGTAAAATTAATTTTATATGAATAAATATTCAAATAACATCTAATACATGAAGATAAAGAGAATGATACCCTTTTTTTTTTTGCAGTCCGTGTATTATAATACCTTCGAAGAAAGAGTGCAGGGGGACAATTCCAAAGGAACGTCCAGCCTCAATAGTCACCGAAGATACCAACAATAAGATACAAAAAGGTTTCGACCGAGACATTAAATCACGAGAAGAAAGGTTAAATGGACAAGATAAATTGGAAAAGAGCGAGATAAGTGGTGGAAACCCACTTCATTCCAAACACGGCCTGTTAAGGAGCACTTAATGACTAGATGATCAGTGAAGTCTGAGACATTGGATCCTTGATCGCATAATAAGCATTGGACCCTTGGAGTGGGAAGGACGATATGGAATTGGGTTAAATTGGCGGATCCCTGGAACAGGCCAGCTCTACGACGATAGGTGGTATACTTCTTTAGGAGATTGCGCTGGTTAGGTGGTTTGGCGGTTCTTGAAGATCGAAATTGATCATTGGCGCAATTGGAGGGAAAACGTCCAAGATTGAATTAATGGAAATTACCTACGATTGTTGAGAGTTTGAAACCATAGTGAGATCTGTCCAGAATCTCTGCCTATTCGGCTGATGCTGATTTTTTTATCCCTCTTAATATACATGTACTGTATACTGCTGATGACTTATTTTTCTTTAACGGTTCGTTCCTTAGTTAGCCTGTATATGATAGTCTGTCCTTGACTATGT